>JAZAYU010000707.1:106964-175494 GCA_038501625.1 Corbicula japonica | reverse complement strand
AGAGTTGTATGAAACTGGTAATTGCTTTAAGGTATTTGTATGTTATAAGTGTTAAAATGGTATAGACAGGAATTTATCAAGAATAGGAAAAACATCGTCTGCTTTATGCTTGATGATATAATACTTATGTTTAAACATAGGAAATTCCGCTAACGAGCGATGTGAAATCGATTTATTTCGTAGATTTTGGATTGATAATTCCTCAAAATGAACGCTTTTCGATCCTTCGCGAAATTTTATGAACTTTTTAAAATTTCTGTACAAAATGTAAAATAATCCACTAATTATTTCTAGCACCGCGAATTTCTTCAGCGATTGGTATTTTTTTCTTCGCGAAATAGGTGATACCAAAATAAATTCACGTGTGTATATGGAGCACTGAAGGTGCCTTTGGTGATAGTTTTGAAATTTTGTTGTTACTATATTTGGGAAGATTTTATGATTATCTACAGTATTAAGAGATGAATTTGCCAATTAAATATATTCAGGCAGGACAAATCATTGAAATGGCTTAAATTAAATAACTTATATAATTACATTCAACTAAATTTCTTATAATCGATAAATTTAATTTTATTCTTCAAATAAGTTAGGAATATATCAATTTTGTAACTTGTCTGCATGAAACGCAAAAAAAATCAGAAAATGACTTTGAACAATCATTTATTTCATATTATTCGTTTTCATCCCAGGAAACATTTGACGTCGAAAGGACGTTGGATTGACGTCAGACCCCGACGTCGGTCAACGTTTGATTTTGGTTGGAAATGAAAGTTTTTTAGACGTCATTTCCCGACGTCGGATTGACGCCGGGTTTCGACCAAAATCCAACCAAATTCCGACCAGCATCGAAATCGAACCTCTTCCCTCTTTCTTTTATTACTATCAGTGTAATAACACTATTTAAAAATACCATCAATGTGTTTTGGATACATCTCTAAACCGCTCATATAAAAGTTATGTGTTTCATGAGCTCTGTATCATAAGAATAGTTCAGTAGCGGGACGTTTGGGACGAAACGTATTTCATGAAAACAACTCCACGTGTCTAACACATTGGTGGGCATGAATCTCAACCAGATTTAGGCAAAAACTAGAATTTAACATCAAACTACGAATACGAAAAAACATACTTGCTTAATCCTTCTTCTTTGGCAAATATAAAATAATCTTTTCCCCTTTTGTGGTTGTTTTGGCGACTTTGTCTTTGTTCTTTGTTTCTTTGTTCAAAATGGCGCGGATTGTTTTTATTTAGATTCGATTGCACAGGTTAATATTCGATAATATTCCTTCCATTGAACAGCAAACCATTCAAAAATAAGAAATACATTTCTTTGTATTTTTTTAAAATTTAATTTATGGATTTTTATAGAAAAATTGGGAAAACATAGTTATTCGAAAAAAATTTTTCCTTGTGGATTTAGAAGTCAAATATCCGACCAAAAACCGACGTCTATCCGACGTTATTTTCCGACGTCTAAACGACGTCGCATTTTCGACGTCGGATTAAAGTTTTATTTAGGTCACCGACGTTGCGACCAAAATCCAACCTTAATCCAACGTCGTTCCGACGTCGGGTGTTTACTGGGATAGCATTTCTCCTAGAAAAAATATAAATAAATTCAACCATGTTTTCTTTCATTCTGTCTTGTATTATTTCATTTTAGCAAACGTTTATTTGATAGTCGACGAATTCTTTTACTTGTACATGTATACAAATTATGTAACAAATATTTTAAAGGTACCCAGTTACGTATAAGGACGAGAATATGAATTAGTGTTTCCATATACCAAAATGTGTCATGCAAACTTACGCAGAAGTGTTTATTATTGCAAATTGATCTGACCAGATTCATAGCACACTAGAATAAACAAGAAATTGAAAATACTTTTTTCATAACTTATTATCAGGATTATATATGGCAAAAATATTTTTATAACAAACTTTAAGTTAAATTCTAACAACTAAATAACACTGCAATAATTTAACGCGTATAAAATTATTCTTAGCAGTTGTTTTTCTTGCGAGAGAGACAACATGTATAAGAAAAAAACCTTTAAATGTCAGCTACCAATCGGCGTGTTCTCTCAAAGGTCTTGAAAGTAAACGTGGCGATTTCCATTCTGGAAACAATGTAAATCGTTACACAGTCACGGAACGATATAACACTATTAAAGCCGACGTTAGTATGGCGTAACATTGGGACAAGCCTGAGGTTGGAGCACCTAAGATCGAGGTTTAAACCCATAGTGGCAAATTGTTTTGCCACTTACCGTACTGAGAACCCCTTTGGTTTAAACTTTCGTTAGATGTCTGTGGCGTTCGTTTTGTCTATCCATGCTCTCTTCCATTCTTTTCTTTTTGATGTGTCGGGATGCTGTGTCTGCTGGATGTAGCCATTAATGATTATGCATATTTCACTGTTAACATGCACTTTTACAAACATTCACTCAGAATAGAACAATGTACAGAATATAAACATTTGGCAAATTCGGCCATGTTCAGTCGTTCATAAGCATAACATAGTTGTACAGTTAATATTTACCACATCTGAGACAGTATAGTATTCCACTCTGTACTGTGAATGGGCAGCTTTAGACAACACGAGCCATCTAAAATTGTTGATAGTAACATAGCGTCGTTATTACTTTATCCCATTCAAAATAAAAAAAAAACAAAAAAAACATTAGGAAATAACTTTCATTATCATCATCAATTATATTTGTTTTAACGATTTAAATTTAATAAGGTGTTAGCAAATATTTGATTTTATAAAATTAATGTTACTTATACCAATCTTTGCGCTAAGCTATTAGAAACATTCGAATATGGGATTTGCAAAATATCTTATTCTTCTTATTTTCCTCAATGGTAAGAAACTTTTTTTCCTTTTTGTTGCTTATTGAAATTAAAACCTCGTCAATATTGGATTAAAATTAACTACTAAACTTTCATTATAGTTAGCGTGATTGATGTTCATTAAATATTGTTTTAAAATAGATGAAAAAGAAATTTGGAAAGCCACCGAACACGACAAATATGAAAATATTGCAGGCTCGGTTTGATTAAACCCGTTCATGGGCAGAAATGGAAGTGCATATTACACCAGTAAACAGTACAATTTTGATCCATCCCAAACGAAGGTATGCATATGGCGGTGAACATGGAACCTTCGATGTGGTATTTTCAGATTAATACTTTTCCATGTACAGCGGCGTGTGATCCCCATATAAAAAATATCCCCTTAAAGATGAAAAAAAACGGCGGAACTGCACCGAATAAAAAAATTTGACATGGAGATTGAGAATAAAAATCCTGCATATTATAGAGAACGCCAAAGGCTAAACAAAGCAACACAAAATGGAATATGCACAGTCACGCATAATATCGATTGCTTATAGTTCCAAAGGTTAAATTAAACTGACTGCCTATGAAAACGCGACACTTTATGTTTTGATAATTTTTGATGTGCGTTAAAAGTTTAATAAATTGTGTTAAAAGTCAATGAGTAACCAATCGGTACATCAATGGTCCGCTGATATTTTAAAACTTTCTCTCATACTGTAACCCCGTACCAACGCATGACATGTTCATTTTGGCAAGTAGACATGCATGAATAACCTCAAAACAAGTCCATTTGTTAACCCTTTCTTAAGGCCACACACATTCTATATTCAGTTTTCAAGTTTCACTCTATGCAAATGTAATAATGCCTAGGCTTTTAGACAACCAGCGATATGAGGTTTTGGGCATGATGCAAGGGGTGATGTCTCGACGCGAAATCGCTCGTCAGATGCATTGTTGACTGTCGACAATTACTCGCTTGGCCAAACGACTACTTATTGATTTTAAAACACGTCAGTCTTCCTTTGCCAATTTATTAAACCTTTACACACATCAAAAATATTAAAAAAAGAAAGTGTTGCGTTTTCATTGGCACTCAATATATATACATGTATGACTTTTGCTTTGGTTTTGTAACTACATATAAAACTATATTGATAGAAATGTCAATTTAAAAAAGTCAACAAAAACAAGTTGACGAAGCCTGATGTTGTATTTGTCTGGCTGGATAAGATATTGATCTCGGTCTGTGTTATGAATGTGCTGCCAGCGGGGTATTCACTTCAACTTTCTCTTTAAAATGTTTTGAAGACGTTTTTTGTTGTTCTATTTGCTCATCTTTGCATAATTTATTACCTTTTATTGTAAATCTGTACTGGTTGTTGGATTTATTATTTTGTATTTGTACATGTACTCGTATCTGACATGTCTGATGTTTTCTCATTTGTAAGCATTTTTAAAATTGTGAAATGTCATTATTTTAAGGCTAGTTTCATATTACATGTATATTGAAAGCAGCCTCATTCAACCGAGCAATATTCAAACTCCTTTTCTAGGACCTAGAAGCTCGATTTGATTCTTTTATTCCTGTCATCATGTTCTTGCTTATTTAACTCCAATTACTCTGGTCTCGGTAATGTCATTGAGTACCCACACATTTGGCTTTGCTTCATTAATTGTTTGTTGCGTCTATTTTATAACTTACTACTGTAATATCATGCTCTCTCCTCTCTACATTTTTGGCTGTGTGTGAAGGCTGTGTATGCTGGATGTGGCTATTCCTGACATGCATATTTCACTTTTTTTTGTCAACATTTGAGGCACGCCGCGGGAAAAGGTACCTTCGGTCATTTTATGTCATTTTTGTTGTTACTATATTTAGAAAGAACTTTCAAATTTCTATTATTTTCTCATAACAAAACAGTGATTTTATTACACATTTTGACGTCAATAAAATGATATTTTTACCGCGAATTGCATAAAAATTAATGCAATCTGTTCAACTTTATGACGTCGTTTCAATGATTCACGTCAAATGCCCGAAGGTACCTTCTCCCCTGGCGTGCCTCATTTATTCACGTGCGGTATGTGCATTACGCTCGGTACTAAAGTTTTTTTCGTTCTGTGGATTTTTAATCGGTGGACATTTTCCACGGACACCAGGAAATGTACAGCATTGAGATGTATATACAGCACTTAAAATGTGTACAACAAATGATGTCAAATTCACTGGACGATGGGAAGAGTGCAGATTTTTTATTAACTAATGCACATAACGGCAGATTTTTTATTAACTAATGCACATAACGAAGTTAGTACTGCACGGAATGATTTTCCTACTGCACGTAATAGTGTAAGTACCTCAAGATCCTTTTTCTTCTATATAAAGATGTTGCAACTGCTCAAAAAATTAATACTGGAGACAATGACATAAGAATTGTACGTTAATATGTTGCTAATGCACGTAATAGTAAAACGATATGGCCTAAAGATGTTACAAGTTCACGTAATGAGTATTATTTGCACATAATAGTGTACCTTACACAAAATTATTATTTCTTCACAAAATGATGTTAATATCACGAAAAAATGCTAACACTTTATAAAATGTTTCTACCGAACGTAAAAGTGTAACTGCATTACATAATATTGTATCTTCTGCACGGAATAATGTTGCTACTTAACATAATACTGTTACTACTGCAAACAATGCTGGAAATTGAACGCAAAGAAGATGACAAAAATACATGTAGAATGTTTTTCTAATGTAAATACATGTACATTGTAACTACTGCATGCAATGCTGTAAGTACTACAATAGATGACGAATTTTTCGAACGTACAAACAATATGAGAGAATATACTGATGAATTAACTACAAAAGATGACGAATTTTCCGAACGTATAAACAGTTGGACGGAACATGTATACTAATGAGTGTACTGCTCACATGGTAAATACTCATAAGGCAGTAATAGCGTTCCATACAGCGGTACATCGAGTTTTTTGGATTGCAAGGCTGTCTTTTATTTTGGCTCCTAGAAATCAATTAGTTATATAGAATTGGTTTTTTAACAAAATTATACAGACTAATTCGCAGATGTTAAACTGAACACATTATATCTTCTTTTTTTGGAACAAAATAAATATGAAAAATATAAAAGCATTGCAAACGATCCTTATTCAAGTTAGCTCGTGTTTACTAAAACAGGAGATTGACCTTCTTTCTCAAAGTGTATTTAAAATTTCTCGGTGAGTTTCATGTATAACTTTATAATATGCGATCTATCTATCGATGTAAGAAATATTACAATGTTTGTTTGAATTACCAATAACGTCAACGGTCTACTGCATTTCATAACATATGTCTAGCTGCTAGAAAGGAAACGTACAATTGTGCAAGGCGTGTTGAATACAGTCGTACGTTTTTTTATTTAACAGGATAATATGTAGCTTTCTGTAGTTACTTAACTTTTATTTCATTGCTTGGAATTATGTTGTGTATTTACAAACTGGAAACATAAAATTAGTTTTGTACGCAAAATTCGAATCGTTAATTTAAAAGTATTTTAGAAACGCTTACAGTTTGACAAGTTCATTAATGAATCGTTCGTACTGGGGAGCGAAACGCCTAACCACGCAACGTCAAATTGAGCTAGCTTGATTTTAAAAGTCATTTGATTGACTGTTCAAAAAAATGTTAATTAGAAGACCTTTTCGATGCACTATGATAACAAAGTTAACAACTTTAAATTATGGACTTTCGTTAGTTACGAGATTGAAAACATACTACTGTGGTATCTTTATATTTCGCGATGGTTTAATTTTCGCGTATTTCGCGCGATTCAAAGTGCGCGAAATTTAATCCCATCGAAATTTAACAATTTAACAGTGTTTCTATATAGGAACATACAGTTGCGCGAATTCATGCCCCAGCGAATATTTAATTTACGGGATTTGCGCGAAAATTAATGCTCGCGAAAATAAATGATACAACAGTAATAATTATATTAGTACTGTAAGTTAAAAAATGGTTAACTGGCCTTATTATATTTCATTTACAATTTTAAAATCTGCAACGTTATTTAATGAAAAACAAAAAAGTAAGCGTTGCTTTTGCTCTCTTAAAATTATAATTGAAAAAAAAACAACAACAACCTCAACAACATATTAGTTATTTCTTTGTTAATTCAGTTAAGATCTTTTTGGCGACCGTTTTGCTGCACTTAAGTCGTGAAATCTTCTAGGTAAGTCTTCATTACAGGTTCGAAAGTGTCAACATGTTTTAGAGATAGTCTGGTGTCAGTGAACACGTGGAAGAAAATCGGGAGTTAAACTTCCAAATTCGAAAACACAGAGTGAGTGACACGGATAGCGTATAACTTGTGGTTGTTGTAAAAATTAAAAAAACAAACAACACATATTTTCAAATGTGTGTAACTGTTCATTCATAATTAACATACCCGGCTTTTTATTTTTATTTAGATTATTTTTCTTTGGAATGTGAAAAACGTGTGCATCTAAATTTTATGACAAGTGTTTTTCAAAGCTACATTGAATTCTTACCACCTAGAATTGCAAGAAAGAAATCCTGAAAAAAATAAACATACAATGAATATAACAAACATCGCTTATTATTTTCGTTATTTTATTTTATTGGAATATCATTCTACTGTTATTTCGTTATTTTGAGTTAAATATAGCGTAATGGAAGCCGGTTTACATATTGGGCGAGCCACGGTAAAAGTTAGGAAATTATTCGTTTCGCATTTCATGTTAAAATAATGATTGTGTTAAGAAATGTGTTTAAAAATCTGCAGTTACGCAAGATACAGTGTTTATTTTCTTTAAGTAATTTTACAGGAACAACCAAAATATCAAAGACATGACCAAAAAAAAAACACTTGTCACTTGGCGTTCCCCTAATTTATCCAATGATAATTATTGGGTCTGTTATTTATGTTAATATATATCTTCTATCTTCTTTATTTGCAGATGCTGACTGCAAAGGCTTTATTGTTTTTCATATTAATTCGAGGTAACATATTTCTTATATTGTATATAATAGCATTAAATATGCTACAATAAAAATTGTTCCTATTTAGACTCGGTTCAAGGTCTCCAATACAACTTGTACTTGTTTGTTGATTAGATAACCTGTTGGGGCAAGTGTGAGGTTGGGTCACCCTAGAACCTGGTTGGAACCACCAGTGGCAATTTGATATGCCACTGACCGTTCCAAGGCGGTAACCCTCGGGTTCTCATTATTGTTAATTGTAATTTTAAGTGGCAACTGTTCAAAACCACAACGATGATGTTTATTATGCGTAAGTCCATGCGTTTTAGTAAAACAAATGTTTTTTTTTTTTTAAATTTAAATTTCCTTACATAAAAGCAAAAAAAACAACAATAAACATGCTTTAGTGAAATTTCGATTTCAGTCGATTCATTCGTGATTTCCAAAGCTTTCACTCTCACTCGTTGCTACGCCATCAGTAATAATATCACTTTAAGTATAACTGAATACCAATAAGTACATGTAGATTACTATGATAATATAAACAAAAATGGTAATATGCCAGACAAAGGCAACTTTAATATTGTTCCAGTGATCAATTCTGAAAATTGTAAAATACTTAAACTTTTCTGATAAGCCATTTTGTGTGTTTTGACTGACAGGTGATGGTTTAGTTATTGTTAAAATAAGAGAATATTTGTTTTTACCTGTGTTACATATAGAGGATACACCATGATACTGAAATTATTAAACGAGTCTCCTATATCGATATAAAACGAGGCTTTTGCCGATTTTAATGTCGGTTTAGATGACAAGTTTAATAATTTTAGTAAAAAAATGAACACGAATTATCGCATGCCTAGAAAAATCCACGAACTGTCCAAAATCATGAAGTGTCCCTTTCTATGGCCTAGTAGAGCGAAATTAAAACGTGTGTAATTCGGTCGTATCGGGTGATACATAAGCTTGTCCCCCAAAGAATTAATCCTACCGTTTTCCCATTTGCCAAAACAAGTAAAACATATGTAAATACAATTAACTGCGCTATCTAGTCTAAATAAAATAATATACCAGTTAAAGGCGTCTGAAGTTATGTTTAATTAAACAAATCGATCTACTGTATGACGTCATTTGTGTAAACTTGCATAGTGGCATATGACAACATTGAAATGTGCTGTATGTAAAATCAAAATTTGCGCTGTCAACATCTGGGACATTTGTTTTCGATTTAAACGAAATGAAAATGGACTTGTTGATTTTGTTGAATTTCATGATAGATTTTCGGCGTATTGCTATCTTATGGAGTAATTAAGATGTCAGAAAGTTATATTTTCCGTTGAGATGATTAATATAAAGGCTGTTTAAGATCATTATAGAAGCTGATTGTTTGCCTGCAGTGGTCAGATGGCAAAAGTAAGTCATGTTCATATTTTTTTCTGATCTCTGATAACGCGGATAAATAGTGATTCGGCTACGATATATATCTAGTTATATATCGAAAATATATAACGGGCGTTATTACACTCCCACGCCGAAAGGTAAGTGATGAAGAAATATATTTCATCCATCGAGATACCAAAAGGATGCCACGAGTGAAAATTTATAATTCCGGAGTTCATCAGTAAAATATATTTCTATCTTTCACTATTGCAAAAACAATTTTTCTAATTGTCTTTTAATGATATGCTTTTAGTGCACAATTAGTGTGAAAAAATGCATGAAATGGTGCCAAAACGTTTGTAAATGACGTCATGTACCCAAATCTGAGCCCGTTTTCTAATTCGGAATGTTATTTGCGTTTGGGTACCAACGTGAAAACAAAAACGGTGAAAATAAAAATTATATTACACTGTTTGAAAACATTGAAGTAACACTTTTATTTCTCAGGGAGAGTTCTATAATTCGCTTGAAAGCATAACATAAATATTATTTACTTGGTGAAATAAAATCGATATTTCTCTGAAACAAACATGTAAGCAATACAGTTAGATTTTTAATAACACCAATGACTGATGGATCATTATTCATTGACAAGTTAAATTGGGAATGTATGTTAAACTTTCTTGAAGTTCTTGCCTATATATACTAAAAAAAATATTGTCTATACTTTGCTAAATGCACTTGCTAAACTTAAAGTAGATGAGTTTTTAATGAGCATTTAAGGTCTCAGACACCATGTATACAATTGATTATACGTTTGCCTGAAATTAAGTAGATTTAAATATCACTACACTATCAAGACCAGAATTGGTGCGAAAAAATTCAATGGAAAAGGTGATTTCTTGCAACTTTCAAAAGGCGATGTTAATTTCTCCCGGTTATTCGTAAAAACCATCTGTAAATTTAAAAAGAAAGGTTACCAACTTGATATTTTACAGCGCTCTGCAGGCCTGGTGATTAACCCATCTACAGTTGACCATTATGCTTACCTCTTTGGTTGCACGACGGTGGCAGGGGTTTGAGAGTTTATGAAGGTTAATCGGGAAATCTTTTCTTAAAAGAACCTAGAAGCTCGATTTGTTTCTTTTATCCCTGTCATCGTGTTCTTGCTGATTTTACTCGGTAAGATCTTTGAGTACCCGCCCTTTGGCTTTGCAATGCTATTAAATTCTTATGTTTATATGTTTGTATGCTTTTGCATGCAACATTGTTGAGCTGATGGGTGGGTTGAAGTTATTTCACCAAGACAATTTGTACTTGTTTTGTGATACGAGAACCTGTTGGGGCAAGTGTGAGGCTGGTGCACCCTAGAACCTGGTTTAAACCCACAGTGGCAATTTGTTTTGCCGCTGACCGTTCCAAGGCGGTATCCCCAAAGGTTTTCTTCTTCGTTAATTGTTTGTGGCGTCCTGTTTGAATTGATATACTTATATAAAACATGCGCTCTCTCTTTCTCTCTTCGTTTTCGCTGCGTGGGGAGGCTGTGTTTTGTGAGTGTGGCGATTCCTGATATGCATATATTGCTTTTTTAAAATCTAAACCTCTAAATCATAACTACTGTATGCATATTTATTTAAATGTAAAGTACGCAACTAATGGCATTTGTTATGAGGATGTTATAGAAAATGTATTTTTCTCCATTTATATATTTGTCTGAAATGTCTTAAACATTGCAGAAGATACGTAAGCAAACTCCCCTTTAAAAACGCTCAATGTGAAATTCACTGTGAAAAGTTCTGGGATTTCTACGAGTTTCAATATGGTTTTATAGAAAATTCTAGCTAGAAAACATTGCATTTCTTTGTGAAAATAAAGAGTTTTTTCTAACAGTAATAAAATTTATCGGGGGATTTAAAATTAGAAACCTGAAAAGTGTTGTTGGCTGAGTAGACAAATAAACATGTTACTGTAAACATTATTTATAGTGCAACGCAAATGTAGCTTATCCTAAAGAACTACAACTTAATAAAGCGAACACTTCAGAAAAGCAAGCAAACTTCCTTGATTTAAATCTATCCATCGAAAATGGTTACGTCACTACTAAAATTTATGATAAAAGAGATGATTTTAATTTTAATATAGTAAATTTTCCGTTTCTAGACGGCGATGTTCCTCGTGCAACTTCTTACGGGGTTTATATCTCTCAGCTTGTTCGCTTTTCAAGAGCTTGCAATGATGAGAATGATTTCAATGAACGTAATCTTTGCATTACAGAAAAACTTTTAAAACAAGGTTATCGGTATCACAAATTAAGGAAAACCTTTTGCAAGTTTTACCGCCGATATCCAGATCTAATTCATAAATACAGCTGCAGTTTAAAATCACTATTGCAACAAGGAATTTCACAGCCAGTTTTTTATGGAGATTTAATTTATAAACTTAAGAAGATAAAAGGCGATAGTAATTTCTCCCGATTATTCGTAAAAACCATCTGTAAATTTAAAAAGAAAGGTTACCAACATGATATTTTACAGCGCTCTGCAGGCCTGGTGATTAACCCATCTACAGTTGATCATTATGCTTACCTCTTTGGTTGCACGACGGTGGCAGGGGTGTAAGAGTTTATGAAGGTTTATGGGGAAATCTTTTCTTTAAAGAACCTAGAAGCTCGATTTGTTTCTTTTATCCCTGTCATCGTGTTCTTGCTGATTTTACTCCAGTTGCTCTGGTCTCGGAAAGATCATTGAGTACCCGCCCTTTGGCTTTGCAATGCTATTAATTCTTATGTTTATATGTTTGTATGCTTTTGCATGCAACATTGTTGAGCTGATAGGTGGGTTGGAGTTATTTCACCAAGACAATTTGTACTTGTTTTGTGATACGAGAATCTGTTGGGGCAAGTGTGAGGTTGGTGCACCCTAGAACCTGGTTTAAACCCCCAGTGGCAATTTGTTTTGCCACTGACCGTTCCAAGGCGGTATCCCCAAAGGTTCTCTTCTTCGTTAATTGTTTGTGGCGTCCTATTTTAATTGACATACGTATATAAAACATGCACTCTCTCTCTTCCTCTCTTCTTTTTCGCTGCTGCGTGGGGAGGCTGTGTATTTTGAGTGTGGCGATTCCTGATATGCATATATTACCTTTTTATATGTTAAAAACAGTTACAATGTACCCAAACACGAATCCTTATATCTAAAACATGTTTAAATATTTTTATAGGGTGCGTTGCCCCAGCACCGACATCCACTACGGCTTTGACGACAACATCAACAGCATCCGCTGGGGCACCGACGACAACATCAACAACATCCACTGCGGAACCGACGATAACATCAACAACATCCTCTCAGGACCTGAAGACAAATGCTACAACATCGACAACGACATCTTCCCTTTTCAATATTTCATCCTTCAATATGTCTCTTTGCAATATTTCAACAACATCCACTACGACGCCAAGTACAAATTTACTTATAAATATTATGTCATCTTTCAATACGCCTCTTTACAATTTTTGCCTTTCCCTTTACAATAGTTCAACAACATCTACTGAGGCACCGACGACAAATTTAACAACATCTGCTGCGTCGCCGACGACAACTTCAACAACATCAACTGCGGAACCGATGACAACATCAACAACATCCACTGCGGAACCAACGACAACTTCATCATCATCCGCTGCGGAACCGACGGCAACTTCAACAACATCCACTGCAGAACCGAAGACAGCTTCAATATCATCTACTGCGGCACCGACGACATCTTCAACATCATCCACTGCGGAACCGACGACAACTTCAACATCATCTACTGCCGAGCCGACGACAACTTCATCATCATCCACTGCGGAACCGACGACAACTTTAACAACATTCGCTGCAGAACCGACGACAGCTTCAATATCATCTACTGCGGCACCGACGACATCTTCAACATCATTCACTGCGGAACCGTCGACACTTTCAACATCATTTACTGCGGAATCGACGACAACTTCAACAACATCCACTGCGGAACCGACGACAACTTCAATTACATCCACTACGGAACCGACGACAACTTCAACAACATCCACTGCGGAACCGAAGACAACCTCAACAACATCCACTCCGGCACCGACGACAGCTTCAACATCATCCACTGCGGAACCGACGACAACTTCAACATCATCCACTTCGGAACCGACGACAACTTCATCATTATCCACTACAGAACCGACGACAGCTTCAATATCATCTACTGCGGCACCGACGACATCTTCAACATCATCCACTGCGGAACCGACGACAACTTCAACATCATCTACTGCCGAGCCGACGACAACTTCATCATCATCCACTGCGGAACCGACGACAACTTCAACAACATTCGCTGCAGAACCGACGACAGCTTCAATATCATCTACTGCGGCACCGACGACATCTTCAACATCATTCACTGCGGAACCGTCGACACTTTCAACATCATTTACTGCGGAATTGACGACAACTTCAACAACATCCACTGCGGAACCGACGACAACTTCAATTACATCCACTACGGAACCGACGACAACATCCACTGCGGAACCGAAGACAACCTCAACAACATCCACTTCGGCACCGACGACAGCTTCAACATCATCCACTGCGGAACCGACGACAACTTCAACATCATCCACTTCGGAACCGACGACAACTTCATCATTATCCACTGCAGAACCGACGACAGCTTCAATATCATCTATTGCGGCACCGACGGCATCTTCAACATCATCCAATGCGGAACCGACGACACTTTCAACATCATCTTATGCGGAACCGGCGACAACTTCAACAACATCCACTGCGGAACCGACGACAACTTCAACATCATCCACTGCGGCACAAACGACAACTTTAACAACATCCACTTCGGCACTGACAACTTCAACATTATCCGCTGCGGCACCGACGACAATTTCAACATCATCCACTGCGCCACCGACCACAATTTCAGCAATATCTACTGCGACGCCGACGACAACTTCAACAACGTCCACTGAGGCACCAACGGCAACATTAACAACCGCGACGCCACCGACAAGTACTACAACTTCCACTGCGGCGCCGACGACGAGGTTAACGACATCTACTGCTGCGGCGACGACAACTTTGAAAACATCCACCGCAACACCTGAGTCTACGACATTTACGCAAACAGGTAATTGTCAGTAAAGCCATTTTAATATACTTTTGCTTCTTTTTATTTCTCGTTAAATAATTTTAAAATATCTCGGCGAAAGCTGTGTGTTTATATAACCCGACACATCGAGCAACTTTGACGAGTTACTTTATTATAACATACATGGAGTCTAACGCCCTAAAAATTTACCTTACGTGTCACTTTTAACATGAATTATAAATATATTAATTTAATTCGTCAAAGTTATTTTTCTGTGTATTTGTTGATAAAATACACAATAGTTTCGTGTTATTATATAATGATATAAGCATGTTTCTTTTCATGTGATCTGGCTAATGTCTTACGAAAAAGATAACGTAATTTTATCTTTGTAATTGTTTAGCTGGTCCAGAGATACGCTCGGAACATTTTAGCAAGATTGATTCTGGAGTAACATTCGCAAACCCATTAGATGTTATCGAAATCCTCATGGTGCCGACCACTATCGCATGTGCAGTGGAATGCAATAGTCATGAAAATTGCTTTGCGTTCGCAACCGCGCAAATGCCAGCAGGATATGAGTGTAAAATTGGGATCATGACA
This sequence comes from Corbicula japonica, assembly GCA_038501625.1. Lineage (NCBI taxonomy): Eukaryota > Metazoa > Mollusca > Bivalvia > Venerida > Cyrenidae > Corbicula > Corbicula japonica. The sequence continues at coordinate 160,505 of JAZAYU010000707.1, read as the reverse complement.
GCGTCCACGACAGCTTCAACAGGCTCCATGTTTTATACTAAGGAATAACAAATCCATTTTTTTCTTAGAGGTAAAACGTTCGTGAAGAGTTGTTACTATATCTAAAACGCTGGCTTTCACAGTTTTCATCCATTGTCAAAGTATCACTGACCAGCCCAGTGAATAAGCTACCCAACCCCCCTCTAAAAGAAACCCGCCCCTATCCCCTCCTTCCTCGGTTTAGTTTATTGTAGCGATGTTTATTTTGTCAAATATTGCGCGTGTGAAATATCTCATACTCCAATATTGTCTGTGGGACCTTGATGTGAATTCTAAATGAAACTAATGTTGTTGTTTTTTTACAATGCTAAAACTGAAAAGCTTCTATGTGTACTAAACATTACTAGACTAACAAAACATAAACGTGTAATTTCCGACGACCATTCTATATTTGAGAATATAACTTAGAACTGTATTCATAAGTTATATCTGTAATGTTACATCAAACAAATGACTTCTTTCATATATCTCTATTGGTACATGCTTATCATTGTATGTATAAAGGAATGATTAAGTTTTATATAGAGCCAACATGGCAAAAATAACATGGACAACTCTTATTATCTAAATGATACCCGTGAATGCAAATATCTGGAGAAAAAAAAGACCAAGATATTGATCTTGGAAATTGTCCGTTCAGTTTCTATCAGTTTAAACAATAAGAAGAAAAACATTAGCTGGTTGCGGAAAATCAAGCGTTGGATTTTGATTTTTCTTTATTTAAAAGGGAGGTAATTAAAAAACCCTGATATTGAAGTAATTGAATGTTATGTTTTTACATCAGTGGGAATTAAAAATTGTATTTTGTCCATGTATACAATGTCATGTCAAAAACCTTTAAAGTTTACACTTAAATAATCTTTTTGAGTCTTTTATGTTCAAAATTGTCTCGGGGTTGTCCCGGTTAGGTCATTTGGTTGCGTTGCATGAATTGCAGGGTTACATTTGATCTCTGTGAAAATTTATTAACAACACTTTTCCGCTTTATCAAATGTCCAGATATATGCAAATAACACATTAAATGAAATATAAAATAAAGCATCACTAAATTAAAATTCAATTTATAACCTGGTTAGTTTTCATTTCTTCTTTGTATATAAACCACTTATTGTATAAATTTTATTGCAGCTGCTTTTAAATAAATGTCATGTAATTCACTACAGCAAGTGTTTGCTAACCAATAAATGCAGATGTAAGTAAAATGGCAAAGCAAAGCTTAAAAATTTGGCACATTTCTCCTGCCCGAACAAGTCCTCAAACGTCTACAAAAAGTGAAAACGTACACGACAAGGAAACGTCTCTTTACATTTTTACTGTTAACATCACGCTGTCCGATATATTATTTACTTTATCTTTCGTAAAAATAATTCAGTCTTCTTTGTTTAGCTAAGAATACCTTAGAGTGGTACCAAAGGCAACTTCTGGATTCGATAATGATATGTTGTAATGACTTTGAAAGGGTATGTTTGCTAAAAAGCTTTAGACCATAGTAGTGCAAGAATACAGAATTAAAAAACAATTCAACTCGAGATGCAAGGATGGGTTTGGGTTGTTGTATTTCTATAATACACACAGTTCTTTTAAAAAGCGAACGTAAATACCTTTGAGAAGTTTTTTTTTTAAATATTTACACCTTTATTTCCACTGCTTTAATATCCTTTACCGGACGAGTGAAGGTCAATCTTCAATGAACACCGTTAGCCTTATCACCGCGCAATGGTAAAGGAATGCCCTGGTGACGTCATGAAATCCCCGCTATTTTTAAAATTGTTGCTAATTTTAGATAGCTCTTCCTGGAATGTTGCTATTTTTAGATTACTTTTATTTTTAGTTGCTTTTATACCCCTCAAACCGGAAGTAAACAAGTTAACTTATATGACATCAAATCCAGTTGTTTCTTTCGTTTCGTGTTCCTGTTTTATGTTATATCTGGGGCTACCTCCCCCGAACCCCCGTTTTTATGTTTTAAGCGAGAAAGAAAATGGCCGCCAAAAATCCGATTCAATCGGGTTCGGATGTAAACTCGTACCGGTAAACTGCAATCTATCCGACATCATCAATAAGCACGTTCCGTTTTCTAGAATTATCATTGGTAGAAAATTTAACGCATTAGCCTTTTCTAACTTCCCGCAAAAATAACGGTTTTTACTTAGACTATCATTTACTCGCATAGATAGTACTTGCTGTGATACAAATTTGATGTTTGTTGTGAAATATTAGGTTTTTCTGTATATAAATGTTTGAAAAAACGGATGAATGTGTTCAATAAACATGGAACTATTTTTGGTCGTAGTATGATTTTTTTGATTTGAGTAAATAGGCGGACCAGTCCAAATGCCAAACCCGGGGTAAGAAATGTTTTAAACAACATTTCGAAATTAGTAAAAAGTATATATTTTATATTAAATTTAGAAACAAAATGATAAAATGAGGTGTAAATATACGGAATAAATTTCGTGTTTGATAAGTTCACCGAGTCTTAAACGTCAATAGGGCTGGTTAAAGCACGCGTGGAGTCCTTCGGACTCCACACACTTTAACCAGCCCTAATGACGTTCAAGACTCGGTGAACTTATCAAACACGAAATTTATTCCTTAAATAAAACATCTGCGTATTTAATAATTGATTAAATTTTCTGTATGACTTGAGCAAAACAATGCCCGAGGTTATAAAACTGAGCATGGAAATCAGTCTCAAATCTCAAGCAACTGATTGGCTGAAATGGCGACCAGTCGCCATTTCAGCCAATCATATGCTTGAGATTTGAAACTGGGTTCCAATCTCAGCTTTATAACATTGGCACCAAGTGTCTCAATACTGTTATTTGCATTAAAGTAGAATATATACTTAAAGAAATTAGAAACGCAACTTATTTAAACACAAAATATATTTCGTGATTAAAGAAGTTGCGTTTTTAATTTCTTTTACTATATAGTATGTATTTGAAGAAATTAGAAACGCAACTGTTTTAAACATGAAAGTTCTTGTTTAAGGTGGAACGCGCCTCAAATTTTTTTTTCGAGTTTCCTCACGAAATTTTGCATACATATAATTGAGCATATGCCTGATTTGGATGTGTGCTTACTTTTGTAGTATAATTAGCCGTTTTGAACATAATTCAAGAAAAAGTAGTGTAAAAGAGATGAAGATAGGTAAAAAATTGCAGTGTTCATTCTTAAATCGAGTGTGGCGATTCATGCGTTAATTCTATAAAAGAATATAGCAGTTTTCATGAAAACTCATTTTAAAAATCGTGACTGACTGATGAACTCCAGAAACGTGTTTTATTATAAGTATCACTCATGTGTGTTGGGTAAGGATCGCGTGATCCAGCCTGAGTGAAATATCACGCGATCTTAACACAACGTAAGTGAATGATACTTTTTCTTGCATACCGTTATTATTTTGCGCATTTTGCGGTATTTTCCTGTACATTTTTCTTCGCACTACTTTTTTATAGTAGCGGAATGATATACGAGACATTCAATTGGTCATTCATGAATGCGTAAGACGTCGTGACGTCATATAAGGCGCGTGACTCATTCTAAATGGGGGGTGTAGAATCAAAATTTCCTACACGGGTGAAAACACCGGATGACCTGATCTGGTATGCAAGAATGATTAATTTTCGTCCAACTTTGGAAGGTTATCAGGGTTAGCTCAATAGAAAGCGTAATTTGCATTGCATGGCTAGACAAAGTCGCCGTACGGGTTCGCTCCCAGGTAAGTACAATATCATTTACATATAATTAAAAGGTATAAGTAACTGTACATGTTTAATATATAAACTAAATATTTTAAGCTTCTGACAACTTCATAAGGAGCCGGGTATAAAAGCAACCCAATTCATTAATTTATTTCAAAAATAATTATTGTTGGCATAAATGAATGTACATGTACCGGTAAAAAACGTATGTAAGTGGTGTAAAAAATGCTTAAGAAAAATGCACTTGCTCAATTAATTGTACGATTTGGCGGGCTCTTAAACAAAGAGTATGACAAAACACAAACAGGCTTGCTTGAATGTGTTTTATAATTTTGCAAAGTATGATATTTCTTTAATTTATTTGTTTATTATTACAGTAATGGCTTGGCTTACAAATGTTACATGAATTTTGCATATTTCACAGAACAAAAATGAGAACATTTAGACACACAAACACGCCCGTTACGTACTTATTCCACGTTGGATAGCACTGAACGTTAACCCTATTCGCTAATTTGTTCATATGTCAGAAACGTTCATCGCGAATATCGGAGGCTTGATGCGTAATGTGCGAAGCCTATCGTGCATGATCTTTCGTGCGTCAGTCGTCTATTGTGCGTCAATCGTCTTTCGTGCGTCAGTCGTCTATCGTGCGTTAGTCGTCTATCGCGCGTCCTTTTACCCAAAAGAGTGCGTCGGTATAGCGTCTGTCTTGTGTACGTAAAAATGTTTAAGGTAAATTGTGCGTATCATTTGTAACCTTAAAGTTTACATTACTGTAGTTTAAGTATTTAATAATTGCTTCCTTCTTTACAAAAAAAAAAAACTTAAAAAAAACTTCGGTTGTGTATTTTTTTATTTTGCAGTAGGAAGTTTTAGTCATCTTTAAAATAAATCTCAAATTGGGATGTGCTATAACTTATAATATTTTAAAACGGCCAAATAAGTGTACTAAAATGGATATATCAGATAAAGAAATAAATGAAAAGAAACCTTCGTCAACGAAGAATGATAGTGAAACAACAACAAAAGAACTGAAGGTTAAATTTGTGCGAGGAGGAGAATTATCAGCAAACAAAGAAGATCAGTTAGCTAAGAAGAACGAATACCAATTATTTACAATAGGATCAACAAACACCGATACGGATGGCATAACAAACTCAAACCTATACGAAAATTTGCAGTCCAAAAACGTAGCTTTCCGATCTAGCGCAAACGACACAATTGCACAAGAAATAAAAACCAAAGACGGTGAAGGTGACTATGTTGTTGTAACCAAAAGCTCACCAAACAAAGCTACAGGTGAATCAAGGCATTCACGATTGTATGAACATTTGCGTTATTCAAAAAAATCGGACTCGTCTGCAAATCAAGAAGAGACAGGTCGGAAACAAGTTTGTTCGAAAAAGGAAACATGTTGGAAAGTGTCACTGGCGTTATCAATCGCTGCTGTTGTCACAATTGTCAGTTTTGGAGCTTTCCTAGGAGTAAAATTGACAACAGGTCATTGGAATATTAATAAATTAAAATAAGTAATAAAATAAAGACTTTATACATTAACTTTAGTAAGATATAAATATTTTGGTAAATGGCACGATTTCTTATTAAAAACTGACCACTATCTATTTACATACGCATCATTTTATCTGCGGACCATATGCCGCTGAACATGGAATGGTCTGAAAATACCGCATTGAAGTTCTATGTTCACTGCCAGATGTACACCATCGTTTGGGATGAAACAACTTTGTACTGTTTATTGGCACAAAAATTGAGTTTCGATCAACCCGGGGTAAGGCGGCGTGGGCAGTAATAAGCAATACCATTACTGTCCATAAACAGGCTCAGTCAAACCGAACCTGCAATATTTTCATATGTCGCGTGTTCGGTGGCTTATTTTACTTTTTACACATTTTTCTTTTCATCTATTTGTTTTTAATAATATATAGTTTATCTGAAAAATAATATAGTGGTCCATAAAGTAGTTTACAGACTAGACTGTTATGTAAACGCATGTGAAAACGTACGCCTTAAACTTTGGACGTGAAGAAACGGAGCGTTAAGTAGTTGCTACTCAAGATTTACTTGTTTGCGCATCTCTTATTCCGAAAATAATAATGCTTTACACTTTTTTAATTTGTGGTATTTGCACACATCTGCATATTTGATAAAGGGGGGAGGTGTTGTTATTTTTTTCCAGAGGTCAAGGTCATTCTCTTCTTTCCTAAATAATGATGAAATCGATATATCTTATATTTAAGTCCCTAACAGATTAATTGACAGTCAAATTTAGAAGTTTGTGTGATGCACACAAAGAAATAGACACTGACAAAAGTCTACCACTGCAAACAAATATGATACAGTGACTTTAGTATTCGTTTTTCTTTGTAAATTACCTCCCTTTTAATTAAAGAAAGAACAGAATTTTACTCTTAATTTGCCACAACCGAATAACTTTTTTCTTACCTATATATACCAGACCATAATCTTTAAGATAAACCATTTAGTGATCGCATTCTTTCAGATATTTGAATTCAGTCGCATCATCAATATCTTAGGTAGGGTAGTCCAATGTTATTTGTCAATTTTTCATTTTGGCTCAGTAAAGCGTTATTTTACAATGTACATGTACTGTAAAACTGGTGAAACCTTTTCTCAACAATCTTGCATGAAAGTCATATCTGAAGTTTAGAACAGTGCAAATATTTAAATTATTGATATTTGATGACGTCACCATGCGTTACATATAACTTAATTCAAACGACTTTTGTTGTCTAAACGTGTCGTATTTTTAAAATCAGTAGTTATTTAACTAAACCGTTTCATATGGGGACACATCACAGGAAAAAGAGTGTTTGGTCTAATTTTGACAGTTCAGTTGTCACTTAATTTGGAAAGAACTTACTATGATCGATATTTATCATGTTTTGTGTGTGATTTATTTACTCATTTCAAGCATTACATGTTGTTTTAACCGTCAAATGCATAAAAACAAAGTTTCCTGTTCAAAAGCATTTCAGTGAATGACGTAAGCTGTTTGAATGCACATTTTCCCGTGACAGGCCCCACTCGACTTCCAGTCTTCTAATTGCTATTTTCAGTCGATGTTTTCAACTATGACATTGTCAAAATGATTATTTACCATACAGTATTTATATTTCATTAAAGGTAAAAATAGCGAATGGAGTATGTGGGAAAACTGGAGTTCTGTTTCCTGTGGCAACGGCATGGAAACCCATAAACGGACATGTTAAGATCCCGTTTTTCAATTTGCAGGACTCTCTTGCGCTGGAGATACAGTGGAATATCGTATTTGTTATAACACAACATGCTTTGGTAAATTACATTCTTAATAAGAGAAATATGCTGATCAAAATAATCACAGTCAGAAAAACATAGCCTCCCCACAAAGAATGCAGAACGGAAATGTACGCAGCGTCTATGTTTTTCATATCAAATACTAATATGGATATTAGAACATAGTATGGTCATGTAGATGTTGAAAGATATAGCCAGAACTTCATGAAACAAACCATCTTCACCAGTAATCCGGCTTTATGCAATAAGGGTTTATGCTTGATAAAATTACAATTACTAGACTTTTTAAAGCAAGTGAATGAAAGCAAATGAAAAGTGACACGTAGTAGATAGCTTAACGATCATAATTTAATTGTTCAGTCAATTATTTAGAAGATTATTTAAAATTATATAGAGTGTCTGATTACTTATAACATAAAAACCCTACGTAGTATATACCAGTGTCAATAGACATGGTATTGTGCTACTGCATATTTGTGTCTTGTGACATATAATCACGCAAGGTTGTCTACCGACATCTGCTCCACTTATGAATAATGTCAAGCAGCACAGATTAAAAAAAAAACAACAAACAACAAAATTCAGATTACCGGTAAATAGTAAACTACGCGCGAAATGTTCAAACATGACACCCACATTCGTTATTTCTTATACGGTTGTATAAAGGTTAATAAAAGTAATAAACTTTAGTAAGTAATAATAGCAGATAATTAGTGGTGAGCATTTCATACTGGAACTAAACTATATGTCATTATTTGCTTGGTTGGCTCACCTCACTTTGTTTTGTATTATTGCCTGTCATTGGTAACTGACTTAAGAAAACAACAAATTTATCGGTAATGTCTGGTGGTCGTGTTAGTATTTCTTTCCTTAGCTCTCGATCTTGGTTGGTAAAGATCAAGCGTTTGGATGTTTTGGGAATTGGACAGTTGTTTTGTTCTCGAAAACGACTGGTTCAGTAAGAAATTAAAAATATGATAACTTGTTGTTTCAATTTTACAACTGTATAAATAGATGAAAAGGGAACTTTGAAAGCCACCGAACACGACAAATATGAAAGTACTGCAGGCTCGGTTTGATTGAGCCTGTTCATGGGCAGTAATGGAAATGCTTATTACTGCCCACGCCGCCTAGCCCCGGGTTGAGCGCAACTCAGTAATTACACCATTAAATAGTACAATTTCGATCCATCCCAAACGATGGTATGCATATGGCGGTGAACATGGAACCTTCAATGAGGTATTTTCAGATTAATACCATTCCATGTTCAGCGGCGTATGGTCCCCAGATAAAATAATGGGTTTGCCCTAAACGAGAAAACAATGGGCGGAACTAAACAAAATAGAATTTTGACAGGAGATCTTAGAATATAAATCCTGCATATCACAGACTACGCCAAAGGCAAAATTTAAAAAGCAGGAAGTATATCCTTGGGGGTGATTGGACAATAACCAAAACAATATTGTCTGGGATATTGAAACCACCTATTTATAAACTGGCCGAAATATTAAAACAAAGGAATTTTAGAAGTACTATAAACATAGAAATGAAAAATAAATGTCAGATTGATAGAGACAATGATGATATTGTTCTTTTCTACTTTATTTTTAATGATGTTTGTCTCGCAGGTGAATGATTTCTTTTGAACAGTTGTTCATGGCGGTTGGAGTATGTGGGAACCCTGGGGACAGTGTTCCGCAACATGTGGGACTGGAATGGATCAACGTATAAGATCATGTTCAAATCCGACACCCGGCAATGGAGGGAACTTTTGTTTTGGAGAATCTTCAGAGTACAGACTTTGCAACACAGCGAACTGCGCAGGTCATATTATGTTTTAATATTATTATACATCTATAGATAGACGGGCAGTTGGAAAAGATGGCAGAGAGACAGACATATACAATAGATACAAACGTTTATTTACGCAACATTTTCTTTATATCGAGGCTGTCCCTAATATGTTTATTTCTAGATTTTCTTATTTTAATAAACAAGTTCAATCCATTAATTAAACTTAAATGTAACACTGCACACAAAACAGGTTTGAAAGTCATCTTCCTGCTTGCAAACTATTTGTTGCTAAAATTCTTCATTTTATGTTCATTACAAACAAACAGCGACATAGCAACGGAAAATGTACGACATATCATAGCCTTAGACCTTAACCTTACATTTCATCCGAAATCGATCGGTTCTGGTTTGTTTCTTGTTTACGTTTTTTTCAAGTTGCAAACTGAATGATAGGTAATATATTCGTTTAGACTGCAATGTTTCAAATCAAATTTTGCAAGACCGTTAAATTTTAAATATTTAAGATTTTTAACACAAAAAAATGAATGTTGTTTTCGTTGCCACCGTTGTTATTTTTGTTGTTGTTATTATCGTCGAAAGCCTACGCCTGAAAACAAATAAAAAACAACAAAAACAAAACACAATATGCATACTGTTTCTTTATGTTTCAATACTCTTTAAAATAAATATTAATAAGGCGTTATTTGATGCTGCTATGAGGAAGAAAAATTGTTATTGCCTAGTATATTAAATTTCAAAAATATACGCTAGCCTAAGGATATATATTGAATTTATTTGAATGAGTTCACTTTAATCTTTATGAAATCAAAACTGAAGTTGACGCGACGGTGAGTTTTAGTTATTTGAAGGTTACCACTCAGGATGTAAAAATGTGATACCATGCCACAGAATCACACAAATATTGAGTTTGATTTTAAACTCAACTCAAACAAATAATTTTCAAATTTTGAAGTTATGCAGTATACTTGATTGATTAATTAAAAAAATGTTCATAATATATAATATTTTTTTATTTGAATGCCGTTTAAAAATTTGCTGTCCAGATATTCTGATTAAAAAATACAAAAACACTGTTTGAGTAGAAACTCAAATATTTGAGTTTGAACTCAAACATTTTTTCTAGAATATCTCAGCAAGACTTGGTGTTATCTGAAATATTTCCTTTATAATCGAAAGACTTTATTTCAATTTTTATTAATATTCCAATTAAATAACCTACCCTTACTCAGAGTTTGAACACATGATTGTTCGTGAGTTGTATGACAGGCTACGCATCATTAGAAATGTATCTGTTGACATCCGTTACATCACAAACCATGAGATACTCGTTTTTATTACAGATAAAATGTATGCACTGATGAGTAGAGTCGTGTTCTTTTAATAGCAGACTCGTCAAAATATTATACCTCTATTGCTAATTTTACTAACTTTCTAGAGGTTTAACGTTTACAACTGTATCATTACATGTAGTTAAATCGGTTTAACCGTGGCAGACATACTTAAATTGTCGATCTGGGTCAAGCTATTCGTTTAAATTTCAGAAGGTATCATTTAAGCAAGTTTACGATGACATTTTACTACACACTTATGAAATGCCAGTGCGATAGTGACGTAAAGATATAAATTTAACGACGATGCGCGACTCTAGCACGCAAGTAAAGGAAGATACAAATGAATAAAAAGGTGAAATATGCATATCAGGAATCGCCACATTCAGAACAAACAGCCTCTCTACACAGTCAAGAAGAAGAGATGGAGAGAGCATGGTTAATAAAATGATCAGTTTCAAAAGAGACACCACTAACAATTAACAAAAATGAGAACCCGAGGGGTTACCGCCTTGGAAGGGTCAGTGGCAAATCAAATTGCCACTGGGTGTTTAAACCAGGTTCTAGGGTGCACCAACCTCACACTTGCCCCAACAGGTTCTCATATTACAAAACAAATACAAGTTGTCTTGGTGAAACAACTCCAACCCACTTACTGGCTCAACAATGTTGCATGCAAAAGCACACAAACATATAAAACAGAAGAATCTAATAGCATTGCAAAGTCAAAGAGCGGGTACTCAATGATTGCATTTGATTCAGTTTTAGGACACTGACATAGGCCGATCCAGTGCACAAGGGGTATTACAGGAGAAAAGGGAAAGAGCAAAACAAACAGGAATACCTCACATGATCGCCAAAATTATCAAATCACATATCATATTTCTTTTGGACGCGTCGCACATATGTTTTGCAAGTAGCAACAATAACAAGAAATATTTTTAAAAAAAGATAAACGGTGTTTATGGAAAAGATTTATATATACATTATATAAGAAAGAAAGAAATACAGAGAGGCGAAGCAGACACAGTTTAGTTAGTTTATTTTACTTGTTATAGCTGTTGACGAACCCTCCCTGCCTTCTTAGTATGACCAAAGAGATTAAGCGACCGAATTATGAAACTTTATAAATTCATTAAAGTGTCTTTCAAAAAAATATTGAAGCTGTTGCAACAATTTCATACAGTGATAACATGTCGATTAAAGAAGCAATGTATTATATTAAGTCTTGATCTACATTTATCCAGTTTAAATAAAATACCTCTTGTAGAGTTAGAACACAAGATGAATAAATGTCATTGAAATTTAATATAAATAAATAAAAACATCCTGTTACAATAGCGAAATCTACCAACTTTTACGTTAATTAACTTTAAAAAAGTGTCAGTACTGAGCATTGAACCCGGGGCCTCACGCTTGCGAGGCGAGAGTGTTAGCCACTACACTACAATGAACTTGTATTTTGAACTTGAAATTAACAATCAGTATCAAAGGAACTAGAAAGGATCCAGTAAGAACTAGAAATATCTACACTTCTTTTTCGTTTTACACTGTGTACTGTACGCAAGTTTTTACCTGACACTCAAGAATATTCCATATAAAATTGTATTTAAGCCAACAACATTGACTTAACTGGTTATTGAAATCGTAAATATGTTTCTCTCCAATACAACACCCACTAACAACCAATCGAAATAATCTATTTAATTTTTCCGCTGCATAATAATAAAAATCCCACTAGATACCTCTCCACCCTGCTAGATGCCTCTCTGGTGTGTATAACTACCAATTGAAATAGTTTATTTCATTTTTCCTCTGCATAATAATAGAATACGAGTATTATTTACAACATTTCATTGGTCGAAAAACTAGGTCAAAAGCGAGCTTAGACAGCTAACGCCGAAAAATAGGAAGCAAAAATTAAATACCTCTCCAATCGACGAACGAGCTATTCTTTATGTCATTTTATTGTATGGCCATAAGGTTATTTAAGTATAAGCCGGGATTTCAAGTATTAAACATTTAATACAAAACAATTTAGTAATAAGGCAAGTGTTTATGTTGTGAAAATTACAATTTTGATGCTACAGGAATGTGAATAATTTGAAAACAAAACTATAATAAGAATCAAAAAGTCGAAAATGTCATTATATATTAAAGTTTTTTAAACATCAAATGTAAATAAAAATGTCTAAACAATCGAATTCTTTATATTTAAAAGGTAACTGGACCGAATGGAATCAGTGGAACGAGTGTAGTGTTTCATGTGGCACAGGATTTAGGACCAGAAACCGCAGCTGTGATACAAGAGAGTCATGCATCGGGGACACTAATGAATATTCAGTTTGCAGCCAAGTAGATTGCGGTGGTACGTAAGAGCACTATTATATTTTCTATACATAATGTGACCTCCAGCATTAATTTGAGGTCAGATATGGCTGGTCCGAAACGTGAAACAATAACACCATGGAAAAAATGAAGATAGCTTAGTCTTCATCATCAGTCGTTTGGTCCTTATCTTTTTCAACCTTGTAATTTTTTGATTTTATTTCTTTACGTATTTGTAAAGTGAAAACAATTATTTATCATACCGTAAACTCACGTTGTGTCAAACTCTGTGGTTGTTTTATTATATTGCTAACTGCATTTAACGTTATTTAGTTTAAAATGTAAAATACGAAACAATAGGTCGCAATTGTTGTTTTCTAGAACCATAATCCCCACCCAACCTAATTGCAAAAAAATCCAAAACACATGATCTCTAACAAGCAAGATCGAGTGCTAAGAAAAAGTACTTAAAACAAACACAAGAAATACCAGCTAATTGACGTCGAGACATCCCTTCCTGGATCCTGCACGTACCTTTGTCAATTTATTAAACATTTACACACATCAACAAAATTAACAGAAATAAAGTGTTGCATTGTTTGGCGCTCAGTATAATATTATTATGTTCCATTGTTGTGTAGATGAATCAGTGGATTGGCGGGTGGATGAAGGGATAGAGGGAGGGATGGAGGGAAGGAATCTGATTTTAGTTTTCATTTGTAATTTATTAGTTATGACTAATAGTTAGATAACTTTTATCTGCTATGCAGATTTTTTTTGTTTGCGATGTTTACTGTAGATATAAATTGTACTAAGTAATCTCTTATGTGTAAATATTGAGGTTCGCAAATACTCGGCTAAGCGGCGTAGGCAGTTATTTGTAGTTTCATCCATGTCCATAAACAGTCGTCAACAAAGAAAACCCACACTATTTTGCAACGTGTCGTGATCGATTTCTTTCAATAGTTTACGCGTATTTATCAATGAAACACATGTATTACTTCTTAAAAAATCAATAAATATAGTTTTCACTTCCGCACTGACGTTTGTGAAGTGTGGTAACCGTAGAAATCTTCCTTTAAATAAATCAGTACAGTAAATGTTATCAGTAAAGTTGTTTAATGTTGACATACGTTGATGGTCAAGTTTAAACAGTTTTAAAAGCGTTCGGAGAGTGGATCTCAGCTAGTTCAGCTGATATATATCATACATGCAATATAATTACACTTATGGCGGTCTGTTTAATTTGATTGTTTCAAAAATGCAGTTAGAATGGATTTTGATGCAGTTCTATCGCCCGGCATTTTTTAAATTTTCTTCTTTGATGATGTTTATTCTGTTCTGTTCTTTTATTTGTTTGACAATAAAATTCGTCTATTTACACCGCTGATTTATGAATGGTAGTTGTCTTAAAACACCGCAATAAAGGCACTTTGTCCTCAGTCATTTTGAAAAATCTATATCTGTACTGTTTACTTACAAAAGAAAAATGTCGTCAAATACCATAAGAGAACGTTGCAGTCTGGTATGATTAAGCCTTAATACAGCTATTATTGGAATTGCAATTTACTGGCAACATAGTCAACTCATAAAGTATACACTTTTAAAGACAATTAAAATGTTACATACGAATGCTACATTCAAAGTATGTTTGTTTGTTTATTTAGTAATTAATGGTGGTTGGTCCTTATGGACGAGTTGGACTTTATGCTCTTCAACCTGCATGAAAACTAGATCCCGGAACTGTACGAATCCCGCTCCGTCACAGGATGGTCACATGTGTGAAGGGAATGCAGAAGATAAAGAGACATGCAATCTTCTATCCTGTGTGTTCCGTAGTAAGTTCCTCCCGCATATAATTGGTTTCAGTTGTGTCTGTGTAATACTAGAATCAAACAACAATGAAAAGTATAAAATAGAGATACGTACCCATGCTTTAAAACACGCATATAATTTTGATTCATTGAATGCATTCCCAAACAATTTATCTGATTTTATCCATATTTCAAATGTTCACAAAACGGACGATTTTTTTAGCCATGTGTGTAAGACAAGCCTTGTCACTAGTAATTTCTGAACAAAAAAAAAACAGCAAACGTATATATGCACAGACTGTCAAATAATTAAACCATTCTAGGTATGTATGTTCGCCTAGTTAGTGGTACAGCTCCAAACAATGGAAGGTTAGAAGTTTCTGTTGACCAGATGAACTGGGGGACGGTGTGTGATGACGAGTTTGACTCATCCGATGCTGAAGTCGTCTGTCGAATGTTAGGGTATAGAAGGTAAATTATATTATCAAAACGCCTTTCAGATTCGATTCAACAGATGAAGTAAACACATTATTTATATTCAGTTAACTTAAAAATTTTCATTTAATTCGTGGTTGTTCAGTTATAAATCAATTATCATGATCATTTTTGTCTTTTTGTCTTTTCAAATTTTCCCAATTTAAGGCCATTTTAATGCATTTTCTAAAATTCATATTTCACCATTCGCTATTTTGAATTATCTGTATGATTTCGCTGATATTTTCCGAGGTGTTTAAACAAATCTAACTTGTTAATGGTATTCCTTGAATTACTATTAGTGTTAGGCCCTAATGCAAGATTGTTTGTTTTTCTAAAAAATACCATTTATAAAGCCACATCGTACACCAGGATGGACTCTACCTATGTTGATTCTAGAGTAAGTTTTGACGAATCTTGTCCTTCAGCCAAGAGAAAAAAATAGAGAATGAGTTTAAAAACGAATGATATAAAAAATGCTTAAACCCACACATCAACTCAACAACAGTGCTTGCAAAGGCAGCACACAAACGTGTTAAACATTAGAAGCTTAAATGAAGAGTACTCATTAACCCTACTAAGACCCGGAGTATCTCGAGTAAGATCAACAAGATCACGATAGCAGGAGTAAAGACAACCTGAGCTTCTACGTTCTTGCTAAACAAAAAACCCTCGTTCTGGCATGCAAACAAAGAGGTACTAAGTAAAACGGTCAACTACATATTTATGAATCGCCACGAGTTTAAATTAATAAATAGGAGAAATTATTATATTGCGTATTATTTTATATTTTATAAAAATATATCTTTATAAATCACTGGATAAGAAATACATTGTTTCAGAAGTGATTTTAAACTGAAGTTGGATTTTGCGATAAACATGATAAAGCAGGTAACAACGACAGAAATCGCTAATTTAAACATTTTTCTTCAATTTCGTTAGCAATACCTCTGTCCACATGGTGTTTTTGTCTTTCAGGCAAATACTATATATTTTTTTAAATCTTATCATTGATCAAGCTCTAGAAAAGCAAACGCGCTGAAAAACATCGCATATAATATCATCTCTTGTATAATATGTTTTGGTATTTACAAAATCACTTTCAGTAGCAAGAATAAAATGAAGAAAATCTGTTTTTCTAGCTTAATTACGATGAAGTTCATAAACCTTGGCATATTACGTGATTATCGAAAGTGTTTTACTACTTTTACCTCTTATGTATACATTTTAGTAGCTGGGAAGTAATTGCCAGCGGCGCAGTTTTAGACGGATCTGGACCGATATATCTAGATGATCTGAACTGTAACGGTAACGAAACCAGTTTGTTGTACTGCCAGCATCTCGGTTGGGGAAACAACAATTGTAGGCACCACGAAGACGTTGGAGTATCCTGTAGTTAAAACAAGATTAACACCAAAACATGTGCAAACAAACATTTCGGAAATTTATATATTATTTCGGACAGTCATGTAAAAATATAAAAATACTTCACATATTTCATCTATCATCAATTTAAAATAATCATTCGGATTAATTTTGATAATCGCGCGACGGATTATGCATGCTTTTTTCACCACTCTCATGCTTTTTTCACCACGCTCATAAAATTAATAATAATAAAAAAAAACAAGAAACACAGTATATTATAAATCATTGCTTCCTAAAACAAAACAAATATGAAATGCATCACTACAAAGTTTTATATATTTCAACATGATTTAAAAATTGTAAGCTGTTTTAGTGTTTAATAAAATATGGTAGTGCCTATATCTGGGAGCGAACCCGCACCGTCTCGACTACAGCGCCTAGCGCTGCAATTCCTGCGACGCAACCAAGTGAGCAAGCCGAGACAACCAAGAATTTGAATACTTACATTGTATTAGTATGAAACTTAAGACGGGTTTATTAATAGGTTTGAACATTTTTGCCAAAAACAAATATCCATGTCTCGTTTGATAAATGCATCCTACTTTGTCATATCATCGTAAATCTAAGTACAGCTGCTAGTGATCACCATTACTATCAACATAATTGTTTAAATACAGAACGACCCGTATCTTCATAAGTAGCAGCAGCACGATGGCGATCATAATCATCATAATCATCAAACTTATCATCGCGACTTTCATCATCAAATCATTATCATCATTTTAATGTCATCATCATAATCATCATCATCATCTTCTTCTTCTTCTTCTTCTTCATAATCGTCATCATCATCATCATCATCATCATCATCATCATCATCATCATCATCATCTTCTTCTTCTTCTTCTTCTTCTTCTTCATAATCGTCATCATCATCATCATCATCATCATCATCATCATCATCATCATCATCATCATCATCATCATCATCATCATCATCATCATCATCATCATCATCATCATCATCTTCATCATCATCATCATCATCATCGTCATCATCATCATCATCACCATCATTATTATCATCATCATCATCACCATCATCATAATTATCATCATACTTATCATCACGACTTTTATCATTAAATCATTATAATCATTTTAATGTCATTATCATCATCAGCAGCAGCATCGTCATCATAATCATAGTCATGTTCATCATTGTCGTCATCATCATTATCATCACCATCACGACAATGTCGATATAATCGGGAATAAAATTAATTTAGAAAGAAACGAAAATGATTAGAAACCAAGTCGGACAGGAATAATAATTAGACACTGACAAACTTGTCAATTTCGTGATTTTCAAAGCTGTTTAATCGCACAACATCGTAATTGATATTTCTAAATGACTATGGATTGAATATATATAGTTTCAATGTTGTCAAATTGTAACTGTTTTCATAATTTAAGTATTTAAGTATTTTAAACTTCACATTGCATCTACTGCAAAAATAAGGTACGTTTACTTACATTATAAAGTGATTTAAAATAAAACACGAGTGAATACATGTATATGTTGAGTAAATCATAAGACTTATTCTGAAAAGTAAACATTTGAAAGCAGAATAGATCTAAAAAATGTTTATTCTATGATTTTCAAAACTGTTAGATCGCACAATATCTTAATTGATATTGCCCAATCTACTTTTGTTCGGTATTGTAGTGATGTAATGTCTATAACACAAATTATTACATTCTTAACAAGACATCTTCTGCAACAATTCGGAATATCAATTAGTTTAAAATTGTAACAGCTACAATTCATGATATAATGATCAAATTCGATTTTAAAAGAGTTAACATTACAATTTTAGACAATGATATCCCGTTAGCAACATCCAAAAGGTAACATATTGTACACTTTTCCCGAGTTTTAATAGTATTTAGGAAAGGCAAAAAGGATCTGTACAATTTGTTTTACACTGGCAGTAACACATGCTATATTGTCATTTTCGAGTACTTGTATTCGTCAAAGCAACTTCTAGTTGCGCTCAACCCGGGGCTAGGCGGCGTGGGCAGTAATAAGCATTTCCATTACTGCCCATGAACAGGCTCAATCAAACCGAGCCTGCAGTACTTTCATATTTGTCGTGTTCGGTGGCTTTCAAAGTTCCCTTTTCATCTATTTCTATGTTTTTGTTCTTAAGAAACCGACGGAGCTGACACACACTTGAACACACATACGTACATTCGCCTTCAAGTGAGGTCATGGGCTGGAATACCGTCAATTGAGGACATATATTTCCAGCGGATATAGACAAGCGCAAACTTGAGATGCTGCATGAAAGAATTCTATAATCACTTGCTGATGTTTTTAATCCCGATATTACCGATATATCTTACGATTTCAAACAAGATTTTATACCGCCAAATGGAGGCATCCGACACACATATCGGCCAAGTGAAGACAAACTAACACACTTTCAAATAAGTACAAACACTCTCCAAATGGGGACATCGCGTTCGAATAATGACATATGCATGATTATGTTACTTAAATCATAAAAAATAAGAAAAATAAAAAAAAATACTAGTGGATATTGCGTACATGTTTAACATGAGATGCGCGACATTAGAGCACATCAAAAATACGACAAACGCAAAATGTAAAAAATGAAATTCTCCCTGTTCATCTTCGTCTTCAACCTGTCTTTATTTATCATGAAACTATGTAACATAATCGTTGAGAGCGTTGTCATGATATTTTACTGTGAAATCAGTCACTGACTGATTACACTTTTAAGCCCAGACCACTTTGACGGAATAATTTCTTATGAAGCCGTCAACCCTCCCTACACTTTATGCTGAACTCGCCTAAATAATCAAGCTGAGTAGGACAGTTGGCTTGTTTTATATTTTTATACCCTTTTCATAGAATATGTACAGTCAGTACTGTGAGGGAGTAAAATACTCGAACAGTCTATGTCCTTGAATTAGTGACCTGTCTTTGCCGATGTTCTATGCAAAATTCTTTCCCACAGAGACTAGTGAAGTATTGTTTTCTGTATAATGTTTTATTTTATATTGCGAAAATTAAAACATCTGGCATCAAAATATTTAAAAATAACCAAAGTTCATTGTCTGCTTTTGCGCTTACAGTAGGTGTATGCCCAAAACGGTACTAAAATTGATCGCCTTATGTATATTATTTTGATATCACAAGTACATGCAAAGCACCCATTCAAAGATTTTACGGTAAGCATGGTAAGCATCAAATATGCTTTTATCGAACATGTATACTAAGCAAGTAAATGAAGTCAACTTTTTTATTACATGTGGTTACCACGCGGCGGAGGTAAACTAGCGCGAAAGTACAAAGGTCAATGTAATGATCACGTGACTGATGTGTACACAATGGATCGAAAACTTCACGACACGGCTCGTTTATCTACTTTAATAATAACCTTATACACGACATTCAAATGAGACAAACCGATGTTTAAAGTGTATATGTTTTTGATAGTGCTGCTCCGGTCAAGATCTTATTGTATAAAAGATGTGCAAATAATTGTTGCGTTACATTACGGACGGGGAAATTTCTTTTCGTTTAATTATTCCCTCTTTATCCCGGATTCCAGATGCTAAGGTTTTGAATCCATTATTCAAAATCATCCATTTTTTATTCCTTTTGGATTTTGTTTCATTTTTTCCGAAACGAAAATAAATAATATAATCTTGAAATGTCGGAAACGTGGATTTTTACGTTATTTAGGTCAGTGTGCATAGGAAGATTGTTTGGTGGGTCTGGTTTCTTGCAAAATTTAATATCCGTATTTGACTAAGAACTTAAACGGGATTCTGGACTCGACCCTGAAATTTAAGTGAATTCCGAAATCGAGTCCGTTTTTAATCAGATTGCGGATTAAGGAACCGTATATATTGTAATCCTAATTCCACACTTATGTTAAGGCGGATTATGGATTCGGGGCAAAAATGTACTTAGATTTCGTTATCAATGAGTGGTAGGAGATTTGTGAAACAACCCTAAAACCTGGTGTAATTTGTCTTCTGACTTCTTTGTGCAGAGGAAATTTTTATCAATGTTGAAACAATTTAAATGACGACTTCAGGATCTTACGGATTTTGTGGAAGTTACATTTAGCACACACGACATTCATTCAGAAAATGCTTGTATTCGTTTTGAAATGACTGCCTTTCTTCGATTTGATGTTTATCTGTTTCGAATATTTCATTTTATGCCAGAAATGCATACAGACATACAGACAAAGAATTTTATTAAAATGATACTTAATTTATTGTATAGATCACATAAATATAAACCATCAAATCATAATCATTTATTAATCATTCAACTTGCTAAGAATACGATATTTAAATAAAAGCTAAAGTTTTTAATTTGCATTCACATTATACATGCAAGTGACGGCGGTTTATACTAACGCATAAAAATTCACATTTTCAAGTTAAATATGTGTTTCGACATAAGCAATATTTTTGTCCTTAACAATCGCAGATGTGCAAATGCATACATTTGATTGTATCTTCTTCATAATAATAATAATAATAATAATAATAATAATAATAATAATAATAATAATAATAATAATTAAACAAAAAGAAAATACACACAAATACACACTAAGACACAAAACATGATTAATAGAAATATAGGAGAATAAACAAAAATAATTTAAAAAAACAATCAAGGTTTTATGTACAAGAGAAATGCATAAAGTTTGCACACTTGATAGTTGATATTTCCACTTAGACATAGTATAACATAACATTAAATCAAGGCAAACGCGAATATACAAATGGTACTTTACACTGGTAGATGTCAAATACAAACATGTGATTGTATATTCAATATATATGTATGTCCCGTGAATTATAACAGAAAAGCATGATTACACAGAAATGCTTTAACGTAAATAGACAGATACTACCAATCAAATACTTGTACTGCATACATGGTAATGCGTTATTCATTATATTTATACATATGGAACATAGTTCTTATTAGCTATAAAAATGTATTTGCCTTGTTACTCAACAATCATTCGTGTTTTATTAAAAACATTATCTTGAAATTAAGTATTTAATCGTCGACCATGTACACAAATGTTTCGGTAAACATTCATTTATAAATTCTCAGTCAAAATGACATATTATAATATTATTGTACTATTAATATATCTGCTAGTCCATCCAAAACCAATGTCATTTAATAGGTTGACTTCCACTGTCTATCTGTTTACATATCTGTCATTATTATCTTATTAAATAACAGATAATCAGGATTTTGTACTATTTATTTCATTATAGGAACTGTTCTTATAGCAAATAATAGAAGTTGTCCGATTTCACCATGTTCACTAGCTTTATGATTTGTTGCCTTTTAGTCATTTTGTTTGGGTTTAGCTTTTGAAAACTTCAAATCATTCCGAAGTTTTGTTGTTTTATTTCTTACAAAGTCTTTTACATTTCGCCAACTTCTCCTACCCAAACATGGATTTTCTCTAAGGAGTCTATCGCATTCGGATTTTCCAGGCAATTTGTTTAGATGGACATATTTTTCAAATGCAGTCATTACAACTCTTACTTCCTCTGGTGTCCATTTGGTTTTTCCTGAAATAATAAACGCATACATGCAAACTACATCTTCAATCAAAATGAAAACTGTTATATGTTACAGTTATAAGTAATGTCCGCATTATGATGAATTTATGAGACCACATTTAACCGATTAAATCCAACATCTCAGGCATATAAGCAAAAACAAGTTGGTTGTTTCGTGTCACCAAAACATCTCAGAGCAACTGTCTGTAAAATATAATCCAATAAATGTAAACGACTATTTTATACCATATTTCTTATTCGTAAATTCACGAAGCAAGTTCCAAAAGTTGACAGAGACTTTATAAGTCAAACATGGAGTGTATAAAATCAAATAGCAGTCGAATCCGGAATAAAAATGACAATAATTTTTCAACAGCGAATTCCTTACCACAGGTTTTTTTCTGTTTCTTTTTTTGTTTTTGTCTTCTTAATTCGTCATCGGAGTAATCGGAGTCTTCACTGTCTACAGCTAACAACAACATTAAAAAAACATCGTGAGTAAAATAAAGATGAACCCCATACGCATAAATGTATTAAAGTTAAATGTTTAAATTACTTCAGCTTTTGTAGGCATCGAGCGTTATCCTGGACATTTCATTAAACAACACCATTATAGCGCTTTGAGATCCGAGGAAAAAACAATATCCGGAACCCTCGAGCCTGTGTTTCCATGTAGGAACAAACAAACAAAATCAGGCGTAAGACCAGTGAAATTCATTTAACAGGTATAACCATTAACTATCAACAATAACAGAATAACAATAAAATATTAGTTTAAAATCTAGACTTCACTATTAACAGTGCACTACTGTAAATACAATGCAGTAAAATAACTTATTACAAAATTAATTGTATAAACATCAGTTATACATGTTAGAATGCGCAGGTGCCCCCTATTATACGCAGTGGATCAAATTACCCCTTCCAATTTGTAAATAATTGTGGTATATGCATTAGAGCCAGCTGCTTCAGGAAACGGCTTCTTATTCTGTTAATTATTACAATATCTTAGTATTGGTTTTAGATAATTAAATCAATTATCAAGATTATGCCTATTCCAAGATTGTATATTTGTGAAAGGAACTATTTCTTTTACGCCAAAACGAACGCAGCTTATTAAACGACATTTTAAAGAAGGCATAACCACCTTCGAATTGAAGTAAGTTTTCAAAAATTATTCAATTTATTTACTCCAAAACTGCACTAGATAAAGGAATCTTTATATTATAAAATCCGATTCGAGATTGTGCCTTAATGTTTGAATAGCTTCATTATTCCATAGGAAGTATGAGGCCGATACTCTCAAAACACTTTTGAGAGAAAAAGACAAAATGAAAAGCAATTACCGTGTTTATCTTTCTTTTCAACCCAATCTGGATCACCCACATCATCATCCGTGTCAGGATCTCCCGTCTTTTGTAGGCCTAAGATATGATAAAAGAAACAAGCTTTTTATAGATTACACAAGTACCTTTGCGACGAACTTTGTTTTTTATTATTTATGCAAGTCTATCTCACACAAAGTAACTTAGATATTTGGCCTAGGGTGAACTTTGACATAGACAGCACAGGAGTATAGATTCGAGAAAATAATGGAATATAAAGTATTAACAGAAAGTTCTATTATTTTATTACCATAATGAGGTTTGGCTGAAGTCACAGCAGGTTCTGGTCTAGATGTAGAAACAACTCTACAAGTATCTGTATCATCTGAATCTGCTGCATCTTCATCGCTTGAATCTTCTTCATCGCTTATTGTTGTTTCATTATCTACACACAATTGTAATGATTATTAAACATTAATAAAAATGCCGGAAAGCTACTTAACAAAACTACCTTAAAATCGTGTGATTTGGATTAGATATTTAGCAAATAAGAACATTTTGAGGTTCAAAGATCAAAGAACATGGTTATTAAACGGATCGATTATCTCATGTACAAGATATGCCTTTATCGCTCCAATCGACAATGTATTAAGACCTATAAATATATATATGTTTACAAATTCCCAATTCACGTATAAGTAGAATAATTACCAATTAAGCTTTGGTTATCTCCATGAAGTTTTGCAGCCTCGGTCGATGTTATCTTTCCTGTATTAAGGAGATGCAGAATCTTTGATACTTTTGCAACTTCCAGTGTACCTTCTGGCAATCGATAATATTCCCTGTGAATTCTGATGTCGTGCCCCATGAAAGTTGCTAGAATATCTTGGCTGCTCTCTGTTAGGTTTATGACTTGGGATAGTGTTGCTAATTGTTTCCTTAAACCCGTCGATGTAATACGGGAAGCATGGCGGACGTTTGCTTTTTCAGCTGCCTGTTTTAGAACGTCATTGCCTCTGTATGGCTTCCTTCCACTAGGTCTAATGAATATGTATTTGCTGTTTATTTGCAGCTCAGACTGTAGCTGAAGAAGCATGTCTAAATTTTCCTTCATACTTTTAGTTAGAAGAATTGACACTTTTCTTCCTCGCTTAAGGCTTTTTCCGCGGGTCTCTATCCTGTAATGAGACCTACACAATTGCTTTTCAAATTTACTTAATGTTTTTGAAATGTCTTCATCAACATTTTCATTAACAGATCCCTTCATAAAATCGTCTACTTTTAATCTTTCTGCTTCTCCAGACCTCTTTCGGTTAAAGAGTATTATTTCTGCTAGAGAAACTTTACACAGTGATGAGTATATCTCCTTTGGGTCACTTCTCTTACATGCTTTTATCTTTTCTGCTTCCTTCCGCAGGTATGTCGACAGAAGAACAACATCTTCAACGATTGGCAAAAGTTTTGGTTTATTAAATCTTTCGATGGCCAATGATTCCTTGGCCATGAAGACCATTCTGTCGTAGTACTCGTCTTCATAACATTTCAAAAATCGTGTTATCCTCTCCTCTTGGATCTTGTCTTCTTCCACTGAGGCCTGTGTCCGGAGCATTTTGGCAACTTTTTTCAGGCTGTTTCCCACCTTTTCGACGTATGATGGTGACCGAAATGTGCATGCATTTGTATCAAATCCAGCAATATCTTTGATTGTTTCCAATAAGGAGGTCCACATAATTGGCTGGATACATTTTGATAAGTTGTCCACGCTGGCATGTTTCTTTTTCATGGCTATCGCCAACCTCGCCAACTCGCGCATACGGCAGGCAATATGTGAATATGAGTTTTCTGATTTTCCAGTTTTTTCAAACCTTCTTTCACCAAATTTTAAAATTAAACTGTCCGATTTGGCACATTGACCTACTACATCGTCTCTTATGTTCACAACAACCTTTTTATGAAATTGTTCACCTAGTCCTGACTTTTCAGAAGAACAGCATGCGTCTAATAATTTTGAATTTTTTACAGGAGCATCGCTTTTTACTCTGTTTGTATTATTGACACAACTTTTATGGTGTTTCCATAGATCTGTAGACACTATAAGCATCCTACAGAACTCACATGGTAGGTATTTCTTGGCGTCTTGTTCCTTTTTCTGTCTATATTTCGGTATTAAAACACCCATCCCTTTTTCTTTAACTTTGGAATTGTGTAGATTATTACCCTGTGCTGTGATGATCGCCCATGCCCGTCTTCTCTCTTTGGATCCCTTCTTCATGTTGAGAACTTTTGCCACTTCAACTTCATTGGCGTGATGTTGCTCAAGATGTCTATGCAACTTATAATCAAGTTTTTCACAGTATATACAACACTGGGCTTTTAGTGAACGGCCTTTTCCTTTAGAGGACCCTGACGTTGCAACTAAAATTTTGTTGAGTGGATCTTTACTAACCACACATGAGTCATCGCTTTCATAAACTATGTCTTCATCCGTTGTCTTTTCCTCGATTGACTCATTCTTTCCGTTCACAATGCATTTAAACACCCACTCTTTGGAGACACATTTACCTAGAAAAAAAAAACAATTTGATAGAGAATTACAACACTGAAACCGGAATAATCAAAGTCACATTTTGCTCATGAGAATGTTTAACGTAGGTCCAAACCATGCATCAGATTTTAATTTTTTTTCTCCAAACACGTAAGTAAGAATCATTAATAATGTTTGAATGAGAACTTTGTTTTGGTACATCCTTGAACATAGTGTGAACAGAATTGAAATTGTGCAATATTATGCCTAAGAAACATTGTACATGACAAGTTCTTAACTTTCAAAGGTTTCTTTGGTTCACTGATCAATGTTATACAGATCCAAGACAGTTCCCTGATAGGATTGTGGTTTTTATTAAATTGGAACAGATTAATTAAAATTCATGTTATTTCTTTAATTGGAACAGAATAATTAAAATTCATGTTATTTCTTTAATTGGAACAGATTAATTAAAATTCATGTTATATCTTTTTTTAATGAGAAACAAGTGAATGTACTGGTAAAATATTTTTCGATCAATGTTAAAAGAAAACTTTAAACTTTTAATTTCTAATTCCCTTCACATCAAGGCAATCTACGAACAATATTAAACACTGGAGTTCAACAGTAGAAACGTATAAGGGGATCTGGAAAGCACACATGAAATATAAAGGTTAGGATAGATGAAAAGGGAACTTTGAACGAAACCGAACCCGACACATATGAAAATATAGCAGGCTCGGTTTGATTGAGCCTGTTCATGGAAAGTAATGGAAATACATGTTACTTCCCACGCCGCCGGGGGTCATTATAAAGGATTGCAGTTTCCATATAAATTTAAACTGTAAACGAAAACATGACCATTCTTTAATGGCTTTAGAAGGAGATGTGGTTCGAACGAAAAGTTTATGCTTGCCGGACAAATCCGAGAACGAACGAGAACGGACAAATGGTGATCGCAAAACTTCACACTTGTTCTGTTAGACAATCCCAGAATTGATAAATTGACCGCCGCCATATTGGTAGTCACGTGACTAATTCACCATTACGGTACTGAAGATTCCTGAAATCCTGTGACTATGAAGACTACAAAATTAACCCTCCACTGTGATAAAACTGTTAAAATTGAACTATAAACTGAAATCATATTAACTAGATAGTTAAAGCATTAAATTTCGCAAAGATTTTATCGCAAAATCACTTTTTATTATAACTTGTTTTAATTTTATTCATTAGCAAATGACAGTTGTTTCATAAGTTTACAAGTAAAGAGCAGGGTAAACTATGGTACGCTTGTGATCTTCACAAATCCAAAAAAAAAATCAGACTGTTAAGGGTGAAAGTGTAATCATTTCATTTTTTAAATATATGCTTTGACCTGACATTGTTTGTATAAGTCACTGGGCAAAATTTAACAACCACTTATTACTTTTTATCATGTATCATTAAAACATGCGTACTATGCAAAATATTCGTATTCCAATACCATTAACCGGGAATCTTGAAATTTCATATGCGTAATAAAAAATAATATTTTTCTTTAATATATGACAATTAGCGCGTAGGCGAACAGTGTAGAACCAGATGGGATGGGATGGATGTGCCAGCTTATCAGGATCTAAACTAGTTACGCATGCGACAAGTCCTTATTAAATGGAGTTTTGAAATAAGCTAGAAAACTGAATGATTACACAATAACTTAAGAGATGATATGTACCGGTAAGTCAAGAAAAGATGGAGTAGTGTAATAAATATATAACATCGATCTTCAACCATATTCTATATTAATTGTAACTTATTCAAGTTCCGTAACATGATTTTTAAAACCTCACAGACTGCAGATTCTGCAACATTGTGATAGTAAATGTTGATAACAATTTTGTAACTTTCATCCATGATATATAATCTTTGGAAAGATCAAAAACTGGCCATCAATATCATTAAAAGAGCATCATGTATATAGGAATGAAAAAAGTAAACCAGCCAAAAATGCATCAGATTTTCATTGTTTATGAAGTATTCAACAGTGTTAACACTGTTCAGAAATTACTATCCTTTATGAGATCACGTTTAACGCTTTAATCCACACAAAAGGATTTAATTGCATGTGCGAACAGTGTAGATCCAGATCAGTCAGCTTATCCATGCTGCCTGAATCAGGATCTACGATGTTTCCTTCTTAATCGGAAAACCCTAATGAATCAAAACGTAAATAGTTCAGATCCTGATTAGAAGGAAAAAGTATGCTAGCTGGTCTGGATTAGTTCATTCATGCGATAAAAACCCGTAGAGTTAAAATATGCAGTTATTAAAATTGTAATGTATGTAATTCATTACTTAAATTTCTTTCCTTTTTTACATAAAATGAAAAAGTGTGTCACAACACTTCCATTTTTATGTACAAAGAAGAAGTTTAAGTAATATGTTGTTGTGTTTCTTTATTCCAATGCTATACATTAATCGTTTCCATCAGTCATTCTTAAACAATGGGTCTTTAAGATTTCATAATGCTGACACCACCAGTAAATTTCTGTCGCCTTTTTAAAATATAATTTGTTAAACATTTTTATATGAAGTTTTCTGTAAGAGTTCATACATATATAATTCTAAAAGAGTAGACCAATATCAAAAATAAATCAGCACTTCCCGTTTTTTTTAGGAAGTTTTCTTCAGTACCGTAATGGACAAAACGGAGAGTATTCAGGGGAAGTTATTCTGGCGTTATCGATTTCTGGCATCTCGGAAGCTTACAGTAATATTAACACATTTCGATAATACTTACTTGAAGTATGCAGCATGTTGTCTGCACACACAATAACTGTATCATCTGTTGAGTTGATTACTGGGATGCCGCCAATATCCTTTATTAGTCTCAAAAGCTGATCTACAATTTATATATAAAATTGAGAGAACCATTCTTTACTCCTTTACGAATGTTAAATGTTGCAAAATAAGAAATCAGAATAAATTTTGAAAAATTGCGTACTACATCATAATGCACTTGTTCAATTGTTTAATGTTCGCCGCAGACAGTTATGTTTTCAACAACCCCTCTGATAAAAAGCTTCAATAAAACCGAATGTGCTATTTTCTTTATGTAAGCTGTGCTCAAATTAGACATTCACTTTCTTCAGAATATTGTATCAACTTAGAACAATTAACTTAAGAGAAGTCTTTGAATGAAAAGTTGATGACGTCGAGATGCACAGACGATTACCAATAGCTTAAAAAGTCACTATTTGCTCAGCTTAGAAACACTTGCATTTCAAAGCAGATGAAATTGTTTGATGGCTGCTAAGAATAAGACCGGACAGTTTAAAGCGTTACATTATTTTAAACTTATTTTTATCTAAAATGACAAACCTTTGGTTATATCAACCCATCTGTCGCCCCTTAATTCAAACTTAAATTCTTGGTAATTACTTTCTTGACAAATCTCTCCATATCGATGTATCTTCGTTACCAAGAAGTTCTCCTGCAATGTTAATGCGTAACAGAAATGATAAACATATGTACCAGAGTATTGCGCATTACATATCAAAATAATTTCATTTAAACATCTAAAGCCAGTAGCAGTGTCTAAAGTAAATATACTAACCATATCCAGTGTGGTGCCTGCAAGCAAAGATTCTTTAATCCATCTATTACTCACTATTGTTTTTCTGTGTACTAAACTTGCGAATAATTCAAATGCGGAGCAGTCAGTCTGTCCGTGATGAGCTGAAAGTTCAGACATAAAATGATTGTAAAGATGCCATGATGCTTTTTGCAGAAAAATGATTGTGTGCATCAATGGTTGTTTTAAATTTATCTATTTCAAAAACAGACCCATGATGAAACAAAAATTACTGTTGAATATTCCGTGTGATGTCGTTACAAAATTTAAGGCAATTAAGAAATCTTTGTATTTTTATTTACATGTTTCAGTACAGCTTCCTTTTGTTGTATGCTTGAACTGCTGAACTAAAGTAATACAAGTTTTTACGCATTTACTTACATGCCTGGACGACTATGACCTTTGCCTCTTCAGCATTTTCTGTGAGCAAATACTGTTGAAACAGCATCAAGAATCCCTGCGAAAATTGTATGTTATCATATCAGTTAGTACCTTTAATGGTCATAAAGTGTGCTTAGAAAAGTAGTAATGAAAGGCCCTTTTCTTTAAAATTCGTTAAAACGTAAATAACTGACATTGTTCTTGCTTATTTAAATTGTGTAGATCTGTGTTGCAAGTTTTTCATTCAGAAGCATTTCAATTGAGACCAATCGACTATACCAATCAATATTTCGTTTCCGCTGAGAAATATAGCTCTTATGGCGGAAACTGTTACTCCATATTCTGTTAAGGATTTTGATAAACAAATGGCGAGAAATGACGGATTTTATTTATATTCTTATTTTATAGTAATAACACACACAGGATTAGAGGGTTTTAAATACTTGACACAGAGGGTGACTTTTTCTCAGGACTTGACGGGCCATTGCTTTTTGGCAGGTTCGGGAACAGAAGAATATCTTAAGACTTAGTATGTTTTTTTTCTCCGGCGGTAAGTGGTAACTAATGCGTCCTTTTTAACAAATATGCTTACAGTTAACAGAAAGCAAACACCATCACAGTTCATTTACATATACACCCATTAAAACAGCAAAGTTACAAAAATAGCAATTTACTTTTGCTTTAGTTGTCCTTGTGCGACAGCAAAACAGTTATACACTAATAACAAACCCTGTGTGAAACATAATTTTAAATACTTCTTTGCAAACAAACCACGATTCTCTTATTGAACATGAAAGCACGGAAGATACCTACCATATTTGGTCGAATGCCACAAAAGAAGATTTTTGTTTGGGAATCAGTCATACGCAAGTGTGGTGACTCCAGAGCTGTTTCCACCTCATTCTCTCTTTCGTTGGCCAGGTTCTCATCAGCCTGAACAAGAATAAGTGAGAAACTATTACACACTAAAAAGCGGACACAATACTCAAATGAGGACGAATAATACAAATGAGGACACCACTACACACATTAAATAACCATTCAATAAGTTGATAATAAACAACACACAAAATTTATTGAAGTAGGAATCATACACTGACAATAAATAAACTGCTGATTTGTGTAGCAATACAAATCTTGCGTCTTTTTTTTACTTCATAAGAAATCTCACAAAGTAGACATTCAAATGTCTACTTCATTCTTTCTTTGAATTATCATTATTTGCTGATAACAGGAGTATTCGGAAATATGAAGAAGTAACCAAAACAAATTTCTACGATTTGTCAGTTGTTTCGTAATTTCTCATTTGAAAGTCTTAATTTTCATCAACCTGTGCAGGAACAGGCGTGAAAATAATAGAAATTCAAATGAGAACAAAGAATTCAAGTGAGGACAGTATAACGCACATTTGATAATTATTCAATCAGATTAGTATAAATATTGCAGTGACACAAATATAGGTGTCGCCCAAGGCATATCAATGTAGAACCAAAATATCGTTCTGTGGTTCCACAGTTCTTACGTTATTTTCCCCTTTGTTGGACATGTTTAGATTAGCCTGCTCAAGTACATAATTAAGGTTGAAATAATAAAGTAGCAAATACACACACACATAAATGAGGACGAATATTACAAATAAGGACAGCATTACACACACGCATTTTACAAACTAAAAAGCGGCAAATTACTCAAATGAGGACGAATAATACAAATGAGAACATCATAACACACATTAGATAACCATTCAATCGGTGTGTAAATAACCCACAACATTTATTGGAATATGAAACACACACTGACACAAATAAACTTCTGATTTGTGTAGCCCAAAAAGTGTCTTCTATTAATTCTGAAATCTCACAAATTATAAGTAGACGATCAATGTCTACTTCATTCATTCCGTGAATTATGGTAATTTGCTGATAACAGAACGATGTATATAAATGAAGAAATTACAAAACAACCTTCTATGATTTGTCCGTTGTTTTAAAATTTTTCCTTTTGAATACCAACTTTTCATCAGCCTGCACTGGGACAAGTGTCAAAATAATAGACAGTAAAGTGAGGACAAAGAATCCAAGTGAGGACAGTATTACGCACATTTGATAATTATTCAGTCAGATTGGTATAAGTATTGCAGTGACAGAAACATACTGATTTGTGGAACACTAGAATTGAAGGCATTGAAGGTTTCATGTTTACCGCCATATCCACAAAATCGTTTGGAATGGATCGTTTTTTATTGTACCGGTGTAAATATTGAGTTGCGCTCAATCCGGCTAGGCTGCGTTGGCAGAAACATGAATTCCCATTTCTGCCCATGAACAGGCTTAATCAAACCAAGACTGCAATATTTTCATATTTGTCGTTTTCGGTTGCTTTCAAGGTTCCCTTTTCATCTATTTCATTAATTATGTTTATAACCTGCTGATAGCAGGACAATTTTTCATTAAATGTTAATGTGTTAAATTTCGCGCCGTTTTCAACAACGATGTCATATTACTGCGGTAAGACTGCTAACCACTCATCCAAGAGGTAATATGTCGAGCAAGGAATATCATTGGATTCGTAGTCAAACGATCAACTGACCGAGTTATCGGGCATATCAATGTAGAACTTACCAAATCATCGTTTTTTAACTCAACAGTTCTTCTGTCATTTTCCCCTTCATTGGCCATGTCTTCATAAGCCTGCGCAAATACAAGAATAAGAGTGAAAATACAAAAACAACAACAAACACACAACCAAATGAGGACAAATATTACACATGAGGACACTATTAGACACATTTGGTAATCATTCAATCAGATTAGTGTAAACAACCCACAACATTTATTCGAGTATGATACACATACTGACACAAAAATACTGCTGATTTGCATAGCACTAGAAATTATATGTCTTCTATGACTTCTGAAGAAATCAAACAAAGTATAAGTAGACAACCAAATATCTACTTCAATCATTCCTGTAAATTATCATAAATTGCTAACAGGACGATGTGTATAAATGAAGAATTACCAATAACAACCTTCTGTGATTTGTCAGTTGTTTTGTAATTTCTCCTTTCAAAGACCAACTTTTCATCAGCTTGCACAGGAAGAAGTGTCAAAATAATAGACACTAAAGTGAGAACAATGAATCCAAGTGAGGATAGTATTACGCACATTTGATAAGTATTGCAGTGACAGAAACATACTGCTGATTTGAGGAACACTTGACATGATCTGTTTTCTATGAATAATTACAAAATCCCACAAGTATATTAAGTAAACAATCGAAATTGCACTTCATTTATTATGTGATATATTATAATCTGCTGATAACAGGACAATTTCCATAAATGTTAAAGATATGTTGAATTTTGCGCCGTTTTCAAGAACGAGGTTATATAATGCGTACGGACCTCTAACCAGTGTTCCTGATTCCCCAGTATTACCCTATAATTCTTTTTGCTTTTATTGTTTCATCTTTTGCACCAGCTTTGACATATGGACGACTGACTTGGATACACTATCTGTAACACTCATCCAAGAGGTAATGTGTCGCCCAAGGCATATCACCGGGTTCGTAGTTGAATGATCTACTGAGTTATCGGGTATATCAATGTAGAACTTACAAAAATAACGTTCTGTGACTCCGCCGTTCTTACGTCATTTCCCCCTTCGCTGACCATGTCTACATTAGCCTGCGCAAGTACAAGATTAACAGTGAAAATAAAAACACACACCCAAATGAGGATGAATTATACAAATAAGGACACCATTACACACACTTGGTAACCATTCAATCAGATATAAGTAAACGACCGAAATTAATGCAGTAAGAAACGCAAAATGACAAAATATTCTTTTTAGCGCTACAAATTATTGCAGTGTATTGTGTCTTCTATGATTTCTGATAAAACCTTATACAGGATAATCAGGTTGCTAACACGTGTTCATCACATTCTATGTATAAAATCATAATCTAATTATATAATGATAACGTTTATTGATGTAGAACCTACCAAAACATCGTATTGTGACTCCTCGTTCCTTACGTCACTCCCCCATTCGTTCACCAGGTCTTCATCAGTCTGCGTTAGTACAAGAGTGAAAATAAAGAACGCCGAAAAGAGGAACAAAATACAGTTGAGGAAAACATTAGACACATACGACAATCTATCAATCAGACGGGACCCGTTCGATCCATCAATCTGGACCATTCATATCATCATTGGCAAGTTAAATTTCGTACCCGTTTTATGGTATTAAGTGTCAATTAATTTCGAAACAGTTACTCAAAAAAATGTTGATAAATTAAAAATGAGATGACAACGATACTTTTTGGTAAAACGTGACCTGACCTAAATGCGCGGACTAAATTGTAATTCAAGTTTTGAAGTAACATTAAACATATTCCAACAGAAATCCGACAGTTATAACTAATTTTATTTTCTTTACTAACATAATTATTCGATACTACAAATTAATATCAAATAGCGATACGGGCAACTATATTTAAAGTTTTGGTCCATTCGGACATAGCACGTTTCTGATACGTATGTGGAACTTTTTGGTTAAATTTTAGCTTAGGTTTAAAATTCGCGCACTGGCCCGAGCGCGAAATACCCAAAAATTAAGCCATCGCTAAATAAAATGATACCACAGTATCGCTTCAAAATAGAAAATTTACTACTGATCTGTGTAGCACTACACATTATGCGTCTTTTATGACTTTTGATGAAATCTCACAGTGAAATGTATTCGTCATTCTTTTATGTAAATATGATAATTAGCTGAAAATAAATCTTACCACTACAACGTTCGTTGGTTCTTCTGTTGTAACTACATTTCCGCCATCGTGGACCAGTTCTCTTTCAGTCTGTGCAAGTGCATATATGAGTTAAAAACATTCGCCCCAATGACGAACTAAATATAAAACTCGAAATATGGGAAAATAATACCAATGAGGACAGTATGAAACATAATCAGAAAAGTCGATCAGACTTCTTTCTCACTTATGTCATGACTTTTTATGAAAACTCATAAAAAATAAGTCAATGAAATGTGTATTTCACTCTTTCTGTTTTCTCGTATGTTGTCCACTTAAATCTGCGGTAAAGAAATGCATCACACAATTACGCTCAATGAATGTTAATACCCATTTTACAGGAAACATACCACCTCAGGCAAGACTAGAAAGCATGATCACCGGATTAAAAGTCGAGTAATTTACCGACTAAGCAATTGGGTGAATAAAGTTAGAACTTACTATGCCATTTATCCCATCATGGACCAGGCTCCGTCATTATAAAACTTTGAGCATGAAAATTTGAAAGCTTGATTTGTGTTCATTTTACAAAATAAAACATTTTTAGATAGAAATATGACATCTTTGATCTCAATAACATCTGTAGAACGGACAGATATTTCTTATTTATGAAGACTGTTAATGTTCTAAACATTTTAAGTTTGAGCACAGAATTGAGTTAAGCATGGATATAGTTTTATTATCACAGGGCCTGGTCGTCATCAGTCTGCGCAAGTATATGTACAAGAGTGAAAATAACACAAACCCAAATGAGGACTAACAAAATAAGGACAGTATAACATACATTACATAATCATTGAATCGGAAAATTCGATAAAGCCAACAAAGTTATAGCAGTTTGAAACTCTTTTCGACACAAAATATACGGCTTATCTGTGCATTGTCGCAAATCGTGTGCTTTCTATTACTCCTGTTGAAATTCAAAGAATGAGTAGACAATAAAATTTTAACCTCTTATTTTGTAAAGTATCATAATTTGTTGATAAATAAAACAATGTACGGCCTACATACTTGAAAGACTTACCAATACATCGTTTTTTGACGCTTCGATCGAAACGTCATTTTCCTCTTCGGGGACCTGTACTTCGTCAGCCTTAACAAGAAAATGTTACAAAATAACTAACACCTGAATGAGAACTGTGAACGCAAATAGGGACAGTATTGCAGACAGTATATTTATCCAACCTAGTAAACAAATCAGACACCATTGTTATTGCAGTGCGCAAAATATACTTGTAACCTGTGAAGTACAAGAAATTTTCTATGACTTTTGATGAAATCTCATAAAGCATAATATTGGCAATTAAATAATTATGTTCCTCACTCTTTTGTTAAAATCATATTCTGCCGATACTAAAACAATGTGCATAAGTGTAGGTGAAAAGGTGAAAAAAGATCACAATATAATAGGGGATCAAGAACACAAATAAGGAGAGTATGTCACTTATTATGAAATACGTCAATCAGATGAGTATGAATAATCTACCTTAAAATGATTGCAGTATAAAGCGAACGCTGACAAACATTATTCTGTTGAATAATAGTCTTTAAATCATGTCTCCAAGACTTCTGATTAAATTTAACTTTCAAGTGAAAATAGCAAACATCCAAATGAGGACACGGATCACAAATGAGGACAGTACTTGAATGAGACACATGAAATAATTAAAATTGTCTGAATGCCAATAAACAAGAAATCTTTATCGCAATTCAGAATCGAAACAATAGTAGTGTAACTTGTTCCTTTTAAGAATGTATACATATGCCGTACATAGTTATCATGAGTATGTATGCCTATTATGTATTTTCAATGCTTAAACTAGAGAATGTGTGAGAGTGTAGCTGAAGCATGAAACTAAGGCATTTATCTGCGTAAATTACATAATCTGTGAAATCCCGTAATAATAATAATGTCAAGAGGTACTACTCCATTTACAAGAGAATACATTATAATTATACAAAAAACATACTTTTCTCCAAGGTAAATTTGCTACTCCATAGTCGAACCGAAGCTCATTGTTTGGAGCAATATCTTTGGTGGCAAACAGGCAAAGATGAGGCTTTCCATCCACAGGAACTATCCTCATCTCTGCATTGTTTCTGATGTCTCCTTTTCTTGCATCATTTACCATACGGCCGGCAAAGAAAAGATCATGTGTTGCATCGATGCTGAAAGTGTTACAGACATAAAACACTTAGTTGGCTTATAAGGTAACAAAAATTCAAAGTATATCATGAGTCGGATAAAAAACTCAATAACATAATTATCTGCAATACAATGTTTGGAGGTGTTATTTCAAAAACGAATTGCAATCCGAAGGTCATACTGCTATTTTTCAGAATGTATTTTCTATAAGTTTTGCATTCAACAACGAAATATAATAAATAAATATATTTTACAAGGAATCAGAGGGCCCAATCCATGCAGTTGTTTACTAGCAAGGCATAAGGTAGGTGATTAGAACTACGAAGCACTAAAATAAGATATTTACTACATTTCAATTGACCACATGTGGCTTGTGTTCCTCTTCCATATAACAAAATCTGATGTAACTTTTTTTAGCACAAATGAAGTTTAGATAATTTGTAGAGAAAGGCTTAATTTCTTCTGTGAATCACAAATTTCAAAAGCTGAGTGTAATCATATTTTAACAATACATTTAACAATACATGTACAGGTCATTATGTTTTAAAAAGCAACATACCACATAGTCTTGCTGTTGTATTTAAAAAAATACATAAAGCTTCCTTGCTCCTTTTCCTCATATTCCTTTTCTAGTTGCCTCGCAACACTGTACTTTTCAATCAATTCACCCCTATATTCCAAAAGGAATTCTCCTCTGTAAAACGTTTTTGTTGTGAAAACGCCTTCACCTAAAAAGTTCATCATACAACGTAACATATGGGCTTAAATTAAATTTCGAAGAAAAATATCATGGGTTCTCTAAAATTTATTTACCTTAACGGCATTTTTAAACGAGGTTGAACCAAGATGTTTGGGCAAACTAAGCTCAAACTACTTGAATCTACAATTTTTTCCATATACTTCCAATGGATTAACGAAATAAAAATCATTTTTGTAACCAGTGGAATGAATAATATCTGGGATACTCATGGCTTTCCAAATGCCATATGGCTTACACTTACGGTTAAACAAAAATTAAAAGATATTTTCTTGAATGAATGGTACTCAAGTTTAGAAAATGCAAGTAGTTGTAAAAAGTATAGATTATTTAAAGACCAGTTCGGATTTGAAGAGTATCTTATTAAAAGACCTAACAATTATTTGAAATATATTATTAAATTTCGTTCACGAAATCATAATCATAAGTTTGCTATTGAAATCGGTCATTTAAATATAACGCTATTACATCAAAGACAATGTAGTTTATTCAATTTAATGATCGGAGATGAATACCAGTATTTATTAGAATGCCCAGATTTTACCGATAAACGGAAGAAATTGTTGAAAACGGATTACCATACAAGACTTAATATTGTGAAATTAAACAAATTAATGAACAAGAACTTTATTTTTTTTCTGAATACAGACAGTTGTGCGTTTTCGTTAAGGATATTGTTTTCAAATTTCAGTAATGTACTAAAATCATATCCTTCTCCAGAACAGTGTGGACGACAAAATCATAATTAAAGCGAGAAAGCCAGAATTAACACGGATAAGTGACAAAGACCTATCATGTGTCCCTCCACAACAACAGAACACAGCGTGTATGTTCAAACAGTTCTTACCTATAATATCATTTATGTGTTTTACATCAAATCCTGGTGGATCCTGGTAGGCTTGACACGCGGCTTTCGCTTGTTCAAGTGGACTATCAGCACTGTAATAGTTTCGTGAAAAAATAAAAACATTATAACATAACTTCGACCTAATTTTGCCAGCAAACGTGTTGCCGAGCCTAATTGTTTTTAAATAACCGCTCGGTGGAACAATCGGACAGAAAAATGCGAGCAATATAGAACTGGTGTATTTTAAAATCATATTAAACGTAATGCCACGACGATTATTCATGAATGCCTTTAGTTTAAAAAAAAAGGTCGCGGTAAATATCCATAAGAAACCATCTAGATTCAGTCTAAATTTCCAATGAATAACAACATTTTTTATTATAACGAAAACACAAATGAATACAAACATACCTGATTTTAATCCGTTTCGTCCTTGAGGCAGCCATGGTCTCAACTGACGCCGTTACTTTACTAAGTTCCATGTCTGTATAAACTGTTCAGCTCTACTTGTAACTGTGTGATCTTGTCTTTGAGACTGGCATTGCACCAACTTTTCTGCCGATTTATAACTTTTTTTGAAAACCGGATATGACCGTGTAACCTGTCGAAAGCCAGGTTAATGGTGCTGCACATAATATTAGCATTTGCTTTACTTCCGACCATCAAAAGACCGTCAATACGTATGACCAATGTGAAATGTTGAGATGTTGTGCGAACGTTTTTCATTTTTCTGTTTAATGGGTACATTAAAAACAACAGATAACATTAATTTTATTCATGAGGTAATACAAGCATACACACTCTTGTGTGAATTTCCTCAATTTTACAGAAGATTTACATGAAGAGAACTGAGTTTATTAATGTTTTAAGTTTTTTCCTTTAACAATAAATGCACAAAAAGGCATAAAATAAAAACAATAGATGCACTTTTTTGTTTTAAGCCGTTTTTTTCCACGTAAATGCACCCTGGTGGAATACAGTTTTAATAAAATGAGAGAGATTGAGATTTGAGACGTGTCCGTGTGAGCTATCGTATCATCTGATATCCGCACGACTTGTTGTCTCTTAAAGATCTTGAGTTTGTACCCTTGACGCCACGGAATATGACTTACATGCTTGCACATTCCGGCATTTTAATCAGGATATTAACTAACAGCTTCATAATTCGAAAGATTATATCTGGCCAAAATGTTAACAGTGTAAATCGTGATCAAAATGCACGGTTTATCTAGATCCACACTGGTCGCACATCCCTGCGTTTCATCAGAATCTACATAACTCATGTCTAGATTTATAATGTTTTACCTGACCAAGATGTGAACAGTTCAAATAATGATCTACTCAGAAGTTGATCTTAAATCTTGATTGACAAAGGTCGCACATTCCTTTTGTCTATTTAGGATCTACACGTGTCGCTCTTAGATTTATTAGATTATTATTGACCAAGAAGTGAACAGTGAAAATTCTGATCAGACTATAGACTTATCACGATGTACATTTGTTGCTTCTCAATAAATCAGTTTATTTCTGACCAAGAAGCAAACAGTGTAGATCGTGATCAAACATTCATTCAGTGGCAAGTGCTATATCATTAGATAGAATAGTGTGATCTGGTTTGTTCGATAGGCTACATACTTTTAAATGCATTTTTCAAAAACATTTTACGAATATGTCTCCTTGTATGAAAACGATACTTAATGTATAAAGTTTTCTTACGCTACGGGAATGAAAACACCTAATTGTGGTCACCGCTATATTTAGTGCGCGGGGTAAACACGGTTGTCAGTCTTTAACAGCCTTTCGGATGAGATTTTCAACCGAGGTCCATTGTAGTGGTGCCATGCACCGGGCACTTTAAAAAACCAGGGACGACTCTGGAATAGGAGAGTCCTTTGTATCTTGCACTATTCTCCAAAACCCTAAAATGACTAACACTCTTCTGGAGCTGTCGCTCACAGCGACGATAAATTAATCTAAATACACAAACACACGGTTTTCAAATTTTGCACATGGTGTTTGTATTGATGAAAAGTCAATCATAAAACACATTTTCTTTATAGAAGAAAACTGAGCGCGGCTAACCCTTTACTCCATAGATACACCTGTATTGCATAGGCAAACAGAGTAGATCCAGATCAGCCGGCACATTTGTGCCGTCTAATCAGGATCTGCACTGTTTGCTTTTAGATTCTGTAAGTTATATCTGACCATGATGTGATCAGTGCATATCCAGATTATATGGCACAGATGTTCCAGCTGATCTGGATCTTCACTGGTCCCACATGCGTTATAATGCGTATATATGGAGTAAAGGCTAGCGGCCGGATATTCTGCATCACATTAGGTTATGAGTAAATTTATGCCAGATAAATCATAAAATGCTACGACACCATCGCAGTATTAGCAGAAAGTAACTGGTCATAAACAAAATCGTTTTAGACTGTGTCACTGCACTTTGAACCTTTACGGAGTTATAACGTGATTCTGTAAATTTACGCTTTATATTTATTTGTAGAAGGGGTTTAATGTTTAAATTTTCTTATTCCAAATATTGATCACAATCTGTCTACAAATATTGATTTTTTACCGCTTTGTATAGTGTCTTTTGGGTTTTTGAAGTAGTGATTTATTCGTTTCATGTTAAGCATAAGAAAAATGTAAAATCTGCTAAACGTTTTATTATAAATTGTCAGGAGAATTTATATTGAAAGTTAAATCATGTAAATATTTTAACAGGTATGATGACGTTTCGCGAAATTTATTACATTAATCCATCAATTGTGATTTTATAACTTTAGTTAAATGTTTTTCAATGTACTTTCTTTCTGACAACTGACCTCAACATTTGCTTCAAACAGGATTTACACACTCTGGCTTGTCTGGGGTAATGAAGATTATTATTATCGTTTCATAGTCTTAATTCTGGAAGTAATACAAAGGGAATTGAAAACTTACTAAATTAAAACACTATTAAAGACGATAGCTACAGTTTTACAAAATAAAAAAAAAGACAGTTTGAGATTTAAATGAAACTTTACATGATTTTAGATACATGAACAAAACACTAAGTGATGTAGACAATATCAGCATTAATGTTCTTGCTAAACTACATAATGAAGCCATAAACATTACATACTTTGCACTCATTTAACTTCGCTTTTCCTTAATTTTCGTATATTTCGCCCTCGCGCCAGTGCGCGAATTTAAACAATAAGCAAAATGTATCATACACTAATGTTCCAGACGTGTTGTATCTCCGAAAGGACCTTCACTTTGTTATTTAGTTGCCCATATAGCTATTTGACATCAAATTGATGTATAAAAAACATGTTATTAAAGAAAAAATAAACACAAATAACTGTAGCATTTCGATTTGAATATTTTAATTGTTATGGTAAAACTAACGAAAATAACGAAAAGTCGAAGAGACCTCTGGATCCGCTTCTGTACAATATTGTAGTAGATTTCGTACTAGCGACCTCGGTAGCTCAATTAGTAGAACGTCGGCAGAAAGCCGGAGGTCCAAGGATCGAATCATGGTCGAGGATACTCTTTCCAACCCAAATTTGCCACATTGCCGTTGTCGGCAGGGCATATTACCCTTGGAGCTCCTTCGGGCGAAGCATGTGGCTGGGGTATCCAACCCAAATCTGCCACAATATAATATCATATAGATCTAATAAAAATATTTCAAACACAGTGGACCTACCCCTGCATGACAAGGTCATGTGCACTGGTTGGTTGGTCAGTTGGTCTGGGACATGCAGCCTTGTATGGAAACCAATTCCCCCACCCCTATATTTAAAACATTCCGACGGCGTCGGCGACCCCACGATCGTTACATTTCTCTTCTAGATTCAAGTTAATATCGGCAACTATAATTTTTTTAAACCAAACTTTCAACATAACATTTCATCACTTTCAGAGAGCATGTTCATGATGACGTAATATCGAAAGAAGTTTGGCGCGAAAAATATTGGGTAAAACACAAAATTACGCCAAACATATCCATGTTCTCTGAATAAAAATCTGTCTTTAACCAATTAAATATTGCAGATAAACGGTAAAATATCTCGTGAACTGTTTAAAAATAAGACTTTTTGACTTTATTTGACGATCTAAATTACCAGGGGGGACCCTTTGCGTTTCCATACATTCAAATACGGAATATTTATGACGCCATCAATTAATTGTATGAATGTATCTTTTGAGATAACTATACTGTAAATCATATTTAAAGTATGTAGACTTTAAATAAAAACCTACGTTAAAACATACTTTGCTTAGATTATTCAATAATCGATTGATTTATCAATACTCCAGCCTTAAGACACAAGAGGCAGATACAGATCAGTATCTCTTTGATGTCCAGCAGATAATTAGAATGGCCATAAAGAATCATCAGGCACTGAGTGTTAATGGTTTTATTACCTCATTGATAGCCAGCCAGAACATTTATTGAGATCATGCAGTCATTCACAGAATTATACAAGTGTAACATACAGCTTAGTATTGCATAGTTAAATGGAAGAAATTTGCATTTAGTTGAATTTGTTTTAAAGAATTATTAATATGTTTGTACGGAGAACAACAACTAAGCCTCGCATTATTATTAGCAATTGAAGTTGCTATTTAGTTTCCGAAATTGATAAAATGCTGAGCATATATTTAATTAGTTAAGGGGTTTAAAGTGTAAAGAAAAAGTGATACCATTTCTTATAAATGAGGTATTTAATTACTCTGTATAAATGAAATGAAATGAGTTACAATGCTTACATTGTCTGTAAATATGATCATAAAACAAGAAAATAAGGAACATTTAAACAAAAATAGTTTTTTTTTCATCCGTTGTCATTAAAGATAAAATATTTAATAGTTTTTCTTATCAAACTTTAATAGTCTCATGTGCATATTTATTTTTTTTAACATTTTGTAAACAGTTGAAATATCATTATTCATTTTTAATTAAATCAAATGTTTTGTTATAATTTAAAAGTTTCTACGTATATCACAAATATAATTTCACAACTTTTTAAAAACCATTTCTCCTTATAAACACATTTTTACACATGTGCAACCAGTGGTGATCCTGATCAGCTTGCACATTCTGATCAGGATCTACGAAATAACCAAACGATGCAAAGCGTTAACAGTGTAGATTCTGTTCAGACAGTACAGATGTGCTGGCTGATCTGGATCTACACTGTTCGCCCACACAATTTAGTTATATGTAGAGAGGAGAGGGTTTTACATACAATGAAATCATGCATAAAATAGACATTTGCTTGGTCAATAAGAAAATGCGGTGTATGTATGAATTATAATATTATTTAATACACTTTGTTGTATTTACAAATTGATAAAGTAAACAGCATCGGTATCAAAATTAATAAAAGTCAGAGATCTTAGGGTTTCCAGGATAAAAAAAAAAACAAATTTATGCAACAGAAACACTATGATACAGTATACAGTTCAATATCGCCGAATCCTGGTGTTAAGTTAACTGATACTGTATTCTTCGAGTTTTCACAACAATGATTAATATTTAGCAAATTTTGGAACTTTTAGTATTTCAGCTTTAACACTTCTTCATAATCAAATGTAAGGCTATCATTGTTTTTATCAAAGTCTCTTTCAAACAAACAAATTTTCAACCATTCTTCTTTCGTGAAATGTTTTTATGCTCTTTGATCAAGGAAGAAATACCCTCTCTTTCAAACTGAAGAGATGAAAATGCTGACATATTTTGAAATTTGATTTTTGCAGTAAGTCTGTTTAAATCTAATGTTGAAGGTTCAAACGAAGTAGTTTTAGTTTCTTTAAAAAAAAACCTTTTAACTATTTTTGTGAAAATACTGCCCGATTCAGAAGAATTGTAATAATGAAAGCAATATCTTAACGCTGACTTCACTGGAATAACTTCCTGCTCATTAAAAAATTTAATACCTCCTTTGTACGAGGTTATGGCCGTCTTACGGCAAAGTTTATATATTTGCTGTCTTTACTTTTCAAAAATTAATAGAACTGTTCAAAAGAAATGTATCTGTTTTCTGTATCATCTACTTGCTTTACA
Source organism: Corbicula japonica (assembly GCA_038501625.1). NCBI lineage: Eukaryota > Metazoa > Mollusca > Bivalvia > Venerida > Cyrenidae > Corbicula > Corbicula japonica. The sequence continues at coordinate 116,184 of JAZAYU010000707.1, read as the reverse complement.
TTAAAGAGACTGGTGAACTTCACAATTATGCCGTATCGTCACATATACATTTAATTTGCAATAATTTAACAAAATAAAATGAAGAAAATGCAAAAATCAGGCTGAATCAAAATCTGTTAACACTACTGTATTTCAGAGTAGGTGCATAGTGTAAACCGACCTTTTGGACCTTCCTACAAGACTAACAGAAAAACAAAAGCATTTTAAATAATTAAGCTTTTACTATGTTACTCCAAAGTAGCTTATACGCTACGTGCGACAAGTTAACATAGCATAAATAAATAGTAAATAGTTAAAGGATTTTTTTCCTGCTTCATCTTGCAAAAGTAAAAAGCTGACTGAATGTAATAGAGCTCCTGTTGAATGCAACTTTATCTAAACCCTGATGAATCCTGCAGAGGTTACCTGCTGACCATATGGCACATTATCAGACAAATTAACACCTGATTGCTAGTGATTAACCATGACATATTGATTAGTTAAATGGCCTGTTACACTTTTGGCTTCCAAAACTTGATGTTGTGTATTAATCCGTTTTAAACTTGACGTCGTCAAACTTCGTGAGATTTTATGAACAATTTGCATCATTATTTAGACATTTCCTAAGAAAATCGACCTACTTATTACCCAATAATCGAACAATTTCAATACTGTTTAATACCGATTAGTGCAAATATTATTTAAAGACTTAGTATAGGATAAAGGTTGATTCTAATCATTCTAATACTTCAGGTGCGGCATTGCTGCACGACCGATGTATCTAAACGATATTACGTAGAATCATGTTGCATCGATTATAACTACCACCCTTTATGCCAGATTTTACTCGTAATATTAGTCAGCCGAGAGCGAATTGCCGGACGTTAAAATGGTATAAATAACTACTGCAATATAAGGACTGTATCTTATATTAAAATGCACAAATATTCTATCACTATGTGAAAAGGACTTCAAGAAACATATTGTCTGAAATTATTTCAAAGAAATCAAAATTAACATATCGGAGGCTCTGCTTTGTTGAATGAAGAATCCACTGCATAAATTACAATATTTCCATAAAAATATTTAAATGATTGATTTATCTTGATTTTTAAACTACAATTTATATTATATAATATTTTTACCTCCATTTAATTTAATAGAAGCCAACAGAAATAGTCTAAGACAGGCGTTTCTCCGCGATCGCACTCACGTTATTTCATCAATATAATGCAGGTATAATTCAGGTATAATTTTGATGCGGTAATTTTCAAGAAAATGGTTAGAAAGGTATATTTACTATATTTAGCCAAAAATGTTGCCAGCCTGTCGACGATATAATTTCTTTTGGTGATCACATAGTGTTTGGCCACAAGGATTCGCCAAATAACCATTAAAAAGCGAGAAAGATCCCGTGTCTGTATGTTATAAAATATATTCAAAGGATAAAAATATATGCTGTTTTAATGATTATGTACCGATTCCACGTGGTTTGTGCTTTACCGCTGCAAGGCAGCTTAAAAATGATGACATTAGTCAATCTACTCTGTTGACTAAACGCAATTGACCAGTTGACCATTTACGAATTGACCGATATCCACTGTTTAATTGATTATAATTGGAAAGAAAGTTGTGAATTATATCAATTTAGTCAATTATTGGCATAATGTGCTTATAATAGTGTTGTATAAAAAGTCCATAAAATGATCAGTTAAACAAGATTAAGCGAAATCAGGTCATTTCACTGAATGAAATGAAATTAAAAATTCCATAACATTTATTTCTGGTTTATCATTAATGATAGTTTAAGGCATTCGGATATTTCAGTAAGATTGCCGTTAATAGAAGTACACGTACAATGATTCAAACGCGTCTTATCGATCAATATCGTCAAGATTGGCATTTTAATATGCAGCTATCTAATAAGGGAGAACCTATGGGAGCTTCAAAACATCTTTAGAGCTTGAAAAATATCTTACATTATTATTTAAATTCAGAATGTGTAATAATCGATTAGCGGTTGAAGCTTTGCGATGGCAAAACATTCCTTTTGAAGATCGCTTCTGCAACCTATGCAATAATGATAGATAGATAGATAGATAGATAGATAGATAGATAGATAGATAGATAGATAGATAGATAGATAGATAGATAGATAGATAGATAGATAGATAGATAGATAGATAGATAGATAGATAGATAGATAGATAGATAGATAGATAGATAGATAGATAGATAGATAGATAGATAGATAGATAGATAGATAGATAGATAGATAGATAGATAGATAGATAGATAGATAGATAGATAGATAGATAGATAGATAGATAGATAGATAGATAGATAGATAGATAGATAGATAGATAGATAGATAGATAGATAGATAGATAGATAGATAGATAGATAGATAGATAGATAGATAGATAGATAGATAGATAGATAGATAGATAGATAGATAGATAGATAGATAGATAGATAGATAGATAGATAGATAGATAGATAGATAGATAGATAGATAGATAGATAGATAGATAGATAGATAGATAGATAGATAGATAGATAGATAGATAGATAGATAGATAGATAGATAGATAGATAGATAGATAGATAGATAGATAGATAGATAGATAGATAGATAGATAGATAGATAGATAGATAGATAGACAGACAGACAGACAGACAGACAGACAGACAGACAGACAGACAGACAGACAGACAGACAGACAGACAGACAGACAGACAGACAGACAGACAGACAGACAGACAGACAGACAGACAGACAGACAGACAGACAGACAGACAGACAGACAGACAGACAGACAGACAGACAGACAGACAGACAGACAGACAGACAGACAGACAGACAGACAGACAGACAGACAGACAGACAGACAGACAGACAGACAGACAGACAGACAGACAGACAGACAGACAGACAGACAGACAGACAGACAGACAGACAGACAGACAGACAGACAGACAGACAGACAGACAGACAGACAGACAGACAGACAGACAGACAGACAGACAGACAGACAGACAGACAGACAGACAGACAGACAGACAGACAGACAGACAGACAGACAGACAGACAGACAGACAGACAGACAGACAGACAGACAGACAGACAGACAGACAGACAGACAGACAGACAGACAGACAGACAGACAGACAGACAGACAGACAGACAGACAGACAGACAGACAGACAGACAGACAGACAGACAGACAGACAGACAGACAGATTAAGACATACAAACATAAAAGTAAAATATATGCAAATGTCACCCGCATTTTAAATGCGGGAGAGACAGTATTAACAGCACAAACAAACAAAAAACAACATACAGTATGTAATGACAATAAATATATGCCTATAGTTATAAATATTTTAACAAATATTCTGTTAATAATGGTGATATCGGTATTGAACGTCACTATTTATTAAAATGTAGATATTTCGACGAAGCGCGAGTCAGAATATTTGAAAATATCCGTATATACGACAGTGATGCCTGCTTCCCTTATCTAATGAAATCCACGTCTGAAGAAGTCTTACTGAAGATCAGTAAATTTGTAAAAATTGTAATGGCAAAATTCAAATGACCTGTTTCAAGTTCGCAATAGAACTATGACCTATTTATTTCATGTATTCATTTATCTTACTTCCTTCGTAGAATGTAATCACATGCGTAATGAACACGTTTCTTTTTCTCTTTTTTTCCATTTTGAGTCTTCAAATCTTACAGTAATGTAAACGTCTTTAAAATAAATTTGAGTTTTCCTCCGTATAAATACTACTCACTATAATATTAAAAATATGTTTGTTAACACCTCGATATTTATGTTAGATGAACCTAAAATCTGCCCGCCACCATAGTATATGTTGACTGTTCCCATGTTACATGTATCACATGTCTGGGAAAATAAGAATTCTGTTCTGTTCTGTTCTGTTCAAGAGGTGAAGATGGTAAGAAATTTAATAAATAATTTCCAGTTAATTCTGAATAGAACACAACTGACAGTATACATGAGTGACAAAATAATAACAAAAATGTTTATTTCTTTCTTCATAATTGAAATCTTTAAAAAGGATACACCATATTGATGTCAGAATCGTAATACTCATGTGGGCATTTAAAGTGATGTTTTATGTTATTTAGTTTTTGTGTTTGGATGGAAAATTGACTTTTAGGTCCAGCTATTTTTCTTTACTGTTCTAACTTTTCAGGTAACATAAAATTAAATTTATAACATTTATTTGTGTAAAGTTTTATTGAACTGCATTTCGTCGTTAGAGAGACTTTGATAGTTTTAATTGTTTGTCGATAGAAGTGTAATTAGGAGTGCGGATGGCCCTTAAATGATGCTCTTGTATTAGGTGTAACCCTCATAATTTCACGAAAATGTTGTGCTGACTTTAATTTTAGCTAACTTTGAACATTAGGGACACCCGAATGTAAGCTCATTCTGCAAAATAACTAAATACTGGAAGAGCGTTAAAAATGAAAAAATAGTTGCCGTGTACTGTTTCATATAAACTTTGTTTGATTTATTGTTTAACTTATTAAACTATATATTTGTTGGAATTATTTGTGATTTGTTATATTGTATTTGGTAGAAATAGATTATATCACAAGTTTGAAAAATGATTCTTGTATTATAGGGAAATTAACAGAGGTCAACATTGAAAGAAAAACAAGTTGTATACATGTACAGGGTGATTTGAAATTTAATAGCGTTCATATCATCAAACATAGGCTTACAGTTTTCACATATTAATAAACTAGAGGCTTTAAAGTTTTGTTTGATATATAGCATAGCATACTTAATGGAATGTAGTCCGTATATCCGAAATAATATTTACAACAAATGTTCAATTTGACGTCAATTTTCGGTGATTATTACTTGAAGTCTTTTCTTGGAATTGCCTAATTTGGCAGATGTGCACATCTGTAAATTTAAATTTTTCATTTCTTGTTAAACTAATGATTTTAGCTCTTGCACTGATGTTTATTTAGGTGTGTACACCTTACCTTTTAAATTTCCCCAAAGAAAAAGTCAAATCGGCCACATAAAATTTCAAGAAAAAACTTGACGTCGTTATCACCAAAATGGACGTCACATTTAACATTTGTTAAAAATAATATTTTGGATATATCAACAGCATTTCTTATTCAAGTATGGTGTGTTGTATATTAAACAAAACTTTGAAGCTTCTAGATTATTACTATGTAAAAATTGTATGCCTATGTTTGATAATATAAACGCTATTACATTTCAAAAGGGTATCAGATATTATGGATCACCATGTATATTACTAGTACTTACATAATAAAAAAATGCATTATTGTTTCTGCTAGTACAGATATTACATGTATTAAACAACAGCACATATTTATATTTCTTATGTATGATACATTTATCGCTGCTGTAAGACAAAGAAAAAACAGAGTGTACTGAGTATATTGAATATATTTATTTATACAGCGTGTAAATTGAAAATTATTTAACCTTTTTTCTATCTTTTGCTTATATAGTAAAAATGCATGACCTAAATATTAAAGAGTATTATTTTAAGTTTAAGTGAATACAATGAAATTAGCATAATTATGACTGCAGTCTGAATGGTTTTATGCTAAGGACACTAATCTGTTTATGGTCCCTGTTTATTGACTGGAAGTAACCTCATTATTAGCGTCTAATTATACAGATTGACAGATTCATTTCTCCCCAAGGAACCGACCGAATAACTTCATTGGCTTGATTTTTAATATTCATTTTTAGTCTATTCACTGTTCTTATAGATGTGCTCATTGTGTTCAGAAATTCACAACTGAATGTATAGACCCTGTCAATGTTGTGTCTGACATTTAAGAGTTGTTTGCAGAATTTATATTGGTTTCTGCAAGGTACTTAGCACAAAACCCACAAAATTACTTCTTTGGATTCAATTTTAGTATATTCACTGTTTTTGTATTTGTTTTCAGAAAATCACTACTGAATTTTTTAACCATCGCAGTGTATACCAGAGGCATATCTGGGTCTACACTGCGGGTCACAAATAATATAATATTCAATAAAAATTCCACATCTGTGCAGACTGATAGGGATCTACACCGTTTGCTTATAGATTTGTTACATTATTTCTTTCCAAGATGCAAAAAGTGTAGATCCAGATCTGATTACACGGATTTGGAGGCTGATATAGATATACCCAGGTCACAAGTGGTACAGTAGTCATATTTGTGGCGTAAATGATTAAAGAATCAATGATGAATGATTTTTACGCAAGCTGGTATGTTATGATATGTTATATGATATATATTATAAGGGAATTCCGAGAGCGCATTTTGCTGACTTCTTACGGGGGTTCAAGTTGTCATAGTTATTGTAGTGGGCGTATATTCTATAAACACTTGAACGGTGACTGGCCAATTGACGATCGAATAACTGAATATTTGAATTGTTAACACGATTCCGGAGAAATGCAAAACCAAAAAGTGAAGAAATTTCTTTCTTTCAAATATTGCATTAAAACGAAGATACTGACAAATAAGTCTTTCATTTAAGCTGCCTTTTCACAATTTCATTGTGGAATGAATTGGTTACTATTTAGTGAAATATTTATCATGCATATAAATGACTATAAAAGGAGCGAATTGGTCAAAACTACATTTTAAGCATGTTGTGAATAGATTTGACGTGCATTTGTTAGAATATTACATCACATTTACCGAGTTTGTTGTCAGTAAAGCTTGCCAAAGATACCGAAAGGCCAAAATGGCTGACCATATTCTTGAATGCGGTCACAGGTTTCGATTGATTACGGTTATTTAAAGGTAAAGACCAACAGGGAATACTAGTAGGAGTCAGATTATGTGTTCGGCGATTAATTTCTTTTAAAAATAATGTTGAAAGTGAAGAGAAAAGTGTAATAGTAAAAACGTATCACGTTTTTCTCTGTATAATTATTTAACCTTTTTTTAAAAAAAAACAAAACAAAACATTTTGACATTTTACATACTTTGTTGTTATGACATCTTCCAAAGGCGCACACAACAATATGAATGAAAAGATAGAAGATAACGCCGAATTTCACACTAAACAGTCAACAAAACTTACGTCTTAATAACCTAAAGCTAAGTCCTAGTGAAGTGTGAAATCATTCGAGGACAGTAAACAGTTAACACATCCGCGACTGGGAATCAACTTTTGTGTATTTCCTTTGAGGACATGGAACAGTTAACACACTCGCGATTGGGGATCAAGTGTGTTCTTCCTTTGAGGACACAACTGAGGACAAAGTGTGATTTTGAAGTTGAAAATTTACGGTGTCATACACAAAGTATACACATTCATTGAAAAAAAACGGTCAAGTCGGGACAAGTTTAAGAAACCAATTTTTTATTGTTTTTTTACTATTTTCAGCATTTTGAGATACATTTGTAAAATTGTCAACTGAGACGTCCTCAGTTGCCAAATTTGTCCCCAATCGCTGCTGTGTTAACTGAAGTTTGTCTTCAGAGGAAGGTGTTTGAGAGCGCCTTGTAGAAACCTTAGTGGCAAACATTTTAATATTGTGACCAGTCCAAGGCGGTAACACCTTGCGTCTTTTTCTTTATTTTTGTTATATCTTATTTTGACATTTAACATACAATAATCATGTTTAAAATTAAAGCTTTCTTTCTTTCTTTCTTTCTTTCTTTCTTTCTTTCTTTCTTTCTTTCTTTCTTTCTTTCTTTCTTTCTGTTTGGAACGTTGTATTTTCTGATTGTGGCCTTTCCTGATCTGCATACATGTATTGCATGCCATTTTCATAACACAAAACATGGAGTATGTCACTTATCGTTAACACCTTCCTTTAATAAACAAATCAAAATTAAGAAGATTTTTAGTAAGAATGTATCTATGTTTAGTGTTTATGAGTAATAGTGATTCTCAATGTGTGTTTTAACAAAAACATTAGACCATATTTATATTAAATCGGTATGCATTTCTTATACCACTATATAATAACAGTGTTTTATCTTTATTATTTGCCTTTTACAATTACTGTAGAATTAGAATTTAACTGCTCTGATTGTTAATTTAAAAGGAGAATTAACGTAAAAAAGCAAAAACAACACTATAAATCATAAGGAACTGATGACGTGGTAAAAAGCCTAAAAAGGTAGCTACTCACTGGTCTTGCAGATACCAGGTCCAAAGGTTATAAAACTGAAATGACGACTGGTCGATCAGCTAATCAAATGCTTTGTGTGGGGAGGCTGTGTTTTTTGAGTGTGGCGATTCCTGATATGCATATGTTGCTTTTTTTAAAGATTTTTTACACTGGTTTCCAATGTCAGTTTTATCCTCTTTAAGCCAGAAGATCTGGGGTTAAATCGGCAAGGACACGTAGGCATGACAAAAGTTTGTAAGTTAATAAAAGACAATGCGCCTAAGTATGAACAGCAGCATACTACTTAAACTAAAATGCACGGAAGAAATATATCTTTGCATGAAGAAATAAATAGTATTTTAAATCACATTTTTACTTGTTTACTAAAATCACATTTTTCACATTTAATTATCGCGTTTTAACGGCAAATGTGAATAATAAAAAAGCTATTAGGTGACTTTTTAACGTTTTTAATGCTTTAAATAAATGAGGTAAAACAGATTTTGTCGACTTCTCTGATTTTGTATCCGTTTAAGAATACGAATACAATACAAATTTTAAAGTCATAAATCTGAAAGAAAACATTGTATTTTATTTGACAATTTGGTCCACTAAATTTCTGTTATACTAATTAACCGAAATCACACAGGCACACATCACATCCATTCTGATCTTTCTTGTATTTTGGAGGGTAACCGCAGTCCAGCAGACATGCTTGTACTTGACATCCGATGAACCGTGCGGTAGTTGATTCATAGTCAGCTGAAATAATGATATTTTCAATAATATTGATACATGACATGCCAAATATAAGTATAACATAATAATGAATACTGTCTAACATGACAACATTGCTCTGTTTCGAACCGATGAAAGTAGTCTTTTGGCTGGCGTTCAACATTTAGTTACCTATCTCACCGTCCTTATTAACTTACTAAACTTTCATCCACGTGGAAACGGATAAGAAATCGATAATAAGGGGATTCGGTTTAATTATTTATGATCTGTTCATACATGAATTTTTATCATAGGCAGTTATTCAAATGAATGCTACTGCCAAGACCGCTTATACCTGGGG
>JAZAYU010000707.1:0-106464 GCA_038501625.1 Corbicula japonica | reverse complement strand
GAATATGAATTTTCCTGATGTTCATATATAATTTTAAAATCCAACATCAAATAACAAAGTTATGGGCCAGATAGGATTTTGCTACAAGGTCATGCTGTGACCTTGACCTGCAATGAAGCGACCCAAATGTTGCGAGTCACATGTCATCTCATTAAGGTTATCATTTTGAGATACATCGTCTCAATATGGTGATCATTTCTGTGAAGTCATTTTAAAATCCAACTTCAAATAACAAAGTTATGGGCCGGACACCATGTTGTAACAAGGTCATGCTGTGACCTTGACCTTCAAGGTAGCAACCAAAATTTTGCTCGTGACACATCTTCTCAATGTGGTGATCATTTCTGTGAAATAATTTTAAAATTCGACTTCAAATAAAAATGTTGTGGGCTGGACATGAATGTGGGACGTACGGACACTCTTGACTGTCCATGCGACACAGCACACCCCCCCCCCCCTTCCCTCCCCAACTATATGCTCCCCTGAATTTCTCCGGAGAGCATAATAATTTTATTCTTCAAACTGTTGATACAAAATAATTACAAAAATATTAAAATTGTTTGATTTCGTATTATCATATATAACAGTCAATCTGTATATATGCAGTGATAACATTCTTTCAATGTTTTTAGACATTACTGGGGCATGCATACAAATCAACAATACCTAAAATTTTGGGACACTTTTTGAACAAATATTTTTTGCAACCCTAAATATTTGGACACAAACATTTTAAATTATTTTTAACAGACTCAAGACCTATGGTGATTATGGTACATATCAACTTATATTCTCTAGTCTGGTGATTCTTAATAGTCGGAGTCCGCTTACTTGCACTTACATGCCCCCATTTTGAGGCTGACACTCTACATTCTGAAGCTTACATCTCCCAACTGGGGACTGACATATCTGCATTCTGGTTCTTAGATGTTCTCAATGGGGGTTGACATGACTGTGTGCATTCTAGCATATCTCCCCTATCTGAGGGCCGACATGAAGGCTTTCTGATGCTTACCTGCCCCCATCTGGAGACAGGCATGTCTGCATTCAGGATTTTACATGCCCCCATCTGGGGACAGACATGTCTGCATTCTGATGCTTACATGACCCCATCTGGGGACAGACATGTCTGCATTCTGATGCTTACATGCCCCATCTGGGGACAGACATGTCTGCATTCTGGAGTTTCAAATGCCCCCATCTGGGGACTGACATCCCTGCTTTCTGGAGTTAAATACATTCCTCCATCTGGGGACAGACGTGTCTGCATTCTGGAGTTTACATTCCCCCATCTGGGAACAGACATGTCTGCATTCTAGAGTTTACATGCCCCCATCTGGGGACAGACATGTCTGCATTCTGATGCTTACATGCCCCATCTGGGGACAGACATGTCTGCATTCTGATGCTTACATGCCCCATCTGGGGACAGACATGTCTGCATTCTGGAGTTTACATGCCCCATCTGGGGACAGACATGTCTGCATTCTGGAGTTAAAATACATTCCTCCATCTGGGAACAGACATGTCTGCATTCTGGAGTTTACAATCCCCCATCTGGGGACAGACATGTCTGCATTCTGATGCTTACATACCCCATCTGGGGACAGACATGTCTGCATTCTGATGCTTACATGCCCCATCTGAAGACAGACATGTCTGCATTCTTGAGTTACAAATAGCCCCATCTGGGGACAGACATGTCTGCATTCTTGAGTTAAAAACATTCCTCCATCTGGGGACAGGCATGTCACATTCTGGAGTTTACATGCCCACTCTGGGGACAGACATGTCTGCATTCTGGAGTTTACATGCCCCCCATCTGGGGATAGACATGTCTGCATTCTGATGCATACATGCCCCGTCTGGTGACAGACATGTCTGCATTTTGGATTTACAAATGCCCCATCTGGGGACAGACATGTCTGCATTCTTGAGTTAAAATACATTCCTCCATCTGGGGACAGACATGTCTGCATTCTGGAGTTTACATACCCCCATCTGGGGACAGACATGTCTGCATTCTGGAGTTTACATGCCCCATCTGGGGACAGACATGTCTGCATTCTGGAGTTTACATGCCCCCATCTGGGGACAGACATGTCTGCATTCTGATGCTTACATGCCCCATCTGGGGACAGAAATGTCTGCATTCTGGAGTTACAAATGCCCCCATCTGGGGACAGACATGTCTGCATTCTGGAGTTAAAATACATTCCTGCATCTGGGGACAGACATGTCTGCATTCTGGAGTTTACATGGCCCATCTGGGGACAGACATGTCTGCATTCTGGAGTTTACATGCCCCCATCTGGGGACAGACATGTCTGCATTCTGATGCCTACATAACCCCATCTGGGGTCAGACATGTCTGCATTCTGATGCTTAAATGCCCCATCTGGGGACAGACATGTCTTCATTCTGGAGTTACAAATGCCCCCATCTGGGGACAGACATGTCTGCATTCTGGAGTTAAAATACATTCCTCCATCTGGGGACAGACGTGTCTGCATTCTCGAGTTTACGTGCCTCCATCTAGGGGACGACATAATAGACTTTCTGGCACTTACATGTGACTCCTTTCTCCAAATCTTCATAGTAACCATAGTAACAGATTTGCTGCAGTAACATTGGATGGAATTTCTCGAACACCTTAATGTCCTTCAGCCGGGAATAGATGATGTCCAGGTCTTCTCCTGTCCTTTCACTTGGCCTGAAACAATGAAATGTTATTGTGTTATTATTGTTCAAATCTTTCTTGCATATATACGCATTTTAATGCATGTGCCATCAGTGCCGATCCAGATTAGCTGGCACATCCATGCCACCTGATCATGATAGGCACTGTTAGCTGTTTGATTAGGTAATTTCTGACCAAAAAGCGAACAGTGCAGATCTTGATCAGATGGCACGGATACACTGTTTGTCCAAGCCAAAGTCAGATATAGAGAAAAGGGTTAAACAGAATCTGAAAGAATGTCACTGTATCTCAGACTGGAAACCAGAGTAAAATCCTAAGCAGCAGATAGGTTTAAATTGAACCTGATCTCTGAACGGACCAATCATACACTAGTGTTTGAAGACTGGTCTCCAATCACTCTTTGATGATATCTGGCCCAGTTCATTATAGATATAAAGTCTGGTAATTGAAAATGGTAATATATCATGATGTCTCTGAATTTTTCTTGGTACATCGGTAATTAACATATATTTGCCGTTGATATGACCATATACTTTTTAAATACCCGTGTTTGTTATATTAATTGAAACCTAATAAACAATTCAGTGTGAACCTAAACAAGTCATACTTTGCAAGAATTCTCATAATCAAATGTTGTTTAGAGTTTAATTGATCTGTTTTAGTTTAAAGTTCATTTCTAGTAACTATATGTTATTTACATTCAATAAAGTTGATCCAGTTCATTGTTTGTGCATGTTATTTTATCATTAACAAATAATTACAATATATTGCAATATGTAAGTAAAATAGGACAACGTCATTGTCCTGGCAATACCTATCCCTAGACAAATGTCTTAAAGTTATCTTTGACAATGTCTAACAGTTCAGTAAGCACGAAACTTATTTTCATTTCGTCTGCCATAAATACAATTATAACATCCATTTTTCAAGAAAATTTGTAATTCGCAAGAAAACAAAAGTAAACTTTTCCCTAATATTGGCAATTCCTTAGTGGCCGAGTAGTTTTAGCAGATTAATGATTATTTTAGATATTTCTTCAGAGAATGACATTTTAGAAAATATAGAATGCTCATAGAAAACAAGAGCCTGTCCATAATCAAGACGGAAAGACTGGATAATTTGTACTTTCAAAACAGCTGGGAGTTCACGCCAAGACAAAATTGTAGCCTTGGTTTTAAGTCTTTTAATGCATATACGACCAGTATAGATTCAGATCAGCTGGCATGTTCATGCCCGCAATCACTTGGGGGGTGGGGGTGGGGGTGGGGGGGGGGGGGGGGGGGACAAAAGCAATTTACTAAATCAAAAAAGCGAACAGTGTAGATCCTGAGCAGATGGCATGGATGTGCCTGCTGATATGGATCTACACTGTTCGCCCATGCTTTAAAGGCGTGTATATAAAGTAAAGTGTCCAGTGTTTTTAATTGAGTGTTTTACTGTATTTTTCCATAGGCTAGCTGAACTGTTAAATCACTTATCCTCATTCAAAATTAAAGATTTCTCACTTATCTCCCTTTGTAATGACAGCATGTATGTCTAAAATAAGAAATGTTCAAATTACAGGACAATTTTAGTCAAGAGTTTTGGAAAAAATTACAGCAATTGAACAAACTAGAGCTATAACTGAATGTGATTAACACCCCTGAACTACTTTATCGGAGGTGGGAGGAAAATTGTGTGTGAACTATCTTCACTTCAGGCCGAAAGTGCCGTTTTGTCAACTTTCAAGTATTTTAAATAAAATTTGTTTGCAGTATATTGATCATAGTTCCAATATGGAACTGAATATCTTGGCACTAGAACTCTGCCTGTCGCATGTGTCGCCTGACAAAACTTTTGTTAGTCGCATAAAAAATGTTAATTAGTTTTTTGTTGAACAGTTTTTACCAATGTATTTGCTTAAAAATTCACATATAAAATAACCTTTCAATTGTCTTATTGCAAGAAACATGCACAACAAGTTATGCCCTTGGCAAGAAATGCACTAAAAATCAATCAAAGGGCAATTACTAAAACAGAAGAAGGTAGAGTTTTGGTGCTTGTGCACCGCAGTTCGAGTGATTGCCAGAATCATGCATACCAAGTTTGGAGACATTTGAACCTATGGTGACAAAGTTACGCTCCAGACACGAAACACAGTACAAAAATCAAAGGGGAATAATTCAAAAAAACTGAACAAGGTAGAGTTATGGTTCTTGTGCAATGCACTTTGAGTCTTTGCCAAAAACATACCAAGTTTGGAGTCATTTGAACCTATGGTGACAAAGAAACACTCCAGACAAGAAATGCTCTATAAAAATCAATCAAAGGGGAAAAATTCAAAAACAGAACAAGGTAGTGTTAGGGTTCTTGTGCACTGCATTTCAAGACATTGTCAGAAACATGCATACCAAGTTTGGAGTCTTTTGGACCAAAGGTGACAAAGTTATGCTCCAGACAAGGAAAATCAATGAAAGGGGAATAACTCAAAAACAGAAGAAGGTAGAGTTACAGTTCTTGTGCACTACACTTCTAGTCATTGCCACAAACATGCATACCATGTTTGGAGTTATTTGAACCTATGGTGACAAAGTTATGCTCCGGACAAGAAATGCTCTATAAAAATCAATCAAAGGGGAATAATTCAAAAACGGAATAAGGTAGAGTTATGGTTCTTAAGCACTGCACTTCCAGTCATTGCCAGAAACATGCACACCAAGTTTGGAGTCATTTGGACCAATGGTGACAAAGTTATGCTCCGGACAAGGAAAATCAATCAAAGGGTAATAATTCAAAAACAGAACAAGGTAGAGTCAGGGTTCTTTGCACTTTGAGTCATTGCCAGAAACATGCATACCAAGTTTGGAGTTATTTTAACCTATGGTGACAAAGTTATTCTCCACACAAGAAATGCTCTATGAAAATCAAAAGGGTAATAATTCAAAAACAGAACAAGGTAGGGTTATGGTTCTTGTGCACTGCACTTCGAGTCATTGCCAGAAACATGCTATGCAAGTTTGGAGTCATTTGGACCAACGGTGACAAAGTTATGCTCCGGGCAAAGAAATTAGGACGCCAACGCCGACAAAGTAATCCCTATATGTCGCCTAGTCAGGGGACTCAAAAATATTTGGATTTGTCTCTTCACACACTATTCACACCAAACCCGAGGTGACAGATTTTTCTATCTTAACCGAATGTTCCCTTAACCGAATGTCCCTTGCAAGATACTTTTTCTTGCATACCTTTTACTGTTTATAACATTTGTGTACGAGTATACAAACTGAATTAAATGACGTCAATAACTTCAATATATATCATCAGATACTTGAAGACGTGACGTCACTCATGTAGCATGCGAACATTATCTTTTCCCTAGGGAAAAGATAAGATTTTCTTTTCCTGGTAAATCACGCGGAAATACTTAATCTGGTATGCTAGAATAGGTTCCTTCTTCCCTGGTAAAACATGCGGAAACACTTATTTGCTATGCAAGAAAAAACAGCCATATCCTTTTGCAGGGGTTTTTTTAAGGAAGAGGGGAAGACGCTGGACGCTGGTCAAAAGGGGAAAATAGCGTGAAAAATACAAAATTGGGGAATATCTAGTTAATTATACACTCTTGCTTGTATTAGCTAGAGTGAATGTTTATACTCAAGTTTATGCTTCTGTTATTCTTTTTTAAATTTTGCTTTCATTACCAAACAGTCTATTTAGCTTACAGAGGCATGTCTCTTTGTTATCTGTTTTTAAACAGTACAAGAATAAGTTGATTTATACTTGCTCACTTTCTGAACCTGCTTAAAATTTATCCATAATGTGTGTGCTTACTCGGTTCTGTTAGTACCTAATTTCTATCAATTATTCGTGAAAATAGTGCAGATTTTAGCTGAAATAGATTAAACATAACTATAAATTAAGCTTCTGTTTACGTTTTGATAAAAAATATCACTTTACAAGGGGGAAATTGATTTTTGTTGGGGAAAAAATTTTCTGTGGGGAATTTTTTTTCTAGGGGAAGACGCTGACTACCAGCGTCAGTTTGTTAAGCAAAAAAACCCGTTTTGTAAAGCGTGGAACCTAAATAACCTAACTAATTACCTACTGAACACAAAAGTGCCAGCATCCTGACTGACAGATTAACTTTCAAAATGCCTCAAATTAGACCTTTTAAGTCCAAAACAACGTTAGTAGACAAATGTTCCAAACGTAGACAATTTAATCACATGGCAAAAGCGACATTAATACAGCATTTTTGGACACATTTTATTCATTAAACGTCAGAAGCAGCCAGACAAAATCTTCCTTAATTATTCATGCACCGCTGAAATTGTCTTTAAGTGAAATTGACACAGAGATAACCTTTAGATAAATTATTTAATTCTAATACCACATTAGTAATATTCTGAAGGAAGATCTAATTTTCTACAAAAACTAGCTTTCTAAAAAGTTAGCTTCGGAAAAAAAAAAATTTACCATTTTCTAAAAGTTTTTATATTAAACACCTTAATTTACATTCCCAAATGACAAATCCCAACCAGAAAACTGATGTGCTCACTGATGCAGATTTTTAACAAAATTGTGTATCATGTTGGCAAGTGCCACACAATTTTATAACTTACATTAACAAAGGGCCATAACTCTGGTGTAAATGGTTGCAAGATAAATTTCTTTACAACAATCCTTCTCTGGTTAAACAGGCAGAAACACTTATCCGGTATGCAAAAAAAAAAAGCCATATCTTGAAGTTACGGGTTAAACATAAATACGGGTTAAACATAAATAACCTGACTAATTTCTGGCTGAATACACAACTGCCATCATCCTGACTGACATGAACTTGCAAATTGACTTAAATTAGATCTTTTAAGTCCAAAACACCGTTAGTAGACAAATTAATGTTCCGAACGTAGACAACAAAATCACATGGCCAAAGTGACATTAATACAGCATTTTTGAACACCTTTTAGACACATTTTATTCATTAAATGTCAGAAGCAGCCAGACAAAATCTTCCTTAATTATTCATGCATCGCTGAAATTGTCTTTAAGTGAAATTGACAACATGGATAACCGTAAGATTAATTATTCAATACTAATACCACATAAGTAATATTCTATGGGAAGACTAGTTTTTCTACAAATTTGCTCTGAAAAATAAGCTTCCTAAATGCCAGAATTTACTGTTGTCCAGGGAAAAGTTATACATATACTTTAAAATTCCTTTAAAACATCCCCAGAGGTGTTTATTTTCTGAAAGGGGGATGCTTATTATTTATATTAATTTTGTTTATTTTAATATTAGATTCTAAATGATATTGGATAATTAATATAGATTACAGTCAAATCTGTCTTAAGCAGCCACCCAAGGGAGTACTAAAATGTGGTTGCTCAACACAGGTGGCTGTTAGACAGGTAAAAATTATCATAAAATGTCAGTTTAGAGCATATTCATACTTGTTAATTAAGTTAGGTGGTTGCTGAATGAAGGAGGCTGCTATTGAGGCAGGCTTAACTGTAATTCATTTTTTCCCTTAAAATAACATGGGGGCATTTTTAGGGAAAGTTGTTTAAGAGTTTTACAGTATATTAAGCACATTAACTTAAGTACACCAAGTTTATTTATCATCATAAATTTATGAAAAAAAAGCTTTACCCCCCCCCCCCAAAAAAAAAATAAAAAAATAATAATAATAATAATAATAATAAACAAATATATGAGTATTTTTATTCAAAACATCTCTGAAGTGTAATAATAGGCAACAACAATCTTTGGGAAGAGCATTACTTTTGCTGAAACAATGGCATCATATAAATGTCATGACATAATAATCCAAACATTACATATAAGTTTCAAAAACTTTGCAAACAGGGTAGATCAAGTTAGGGAGCACATCTGGCACATCCAGCAAGGATCTACAATGTTTGCTTTTAGATTCATTAGATTTTTCAGACCAATATGACAATAGTGTAGATCTAGATTATAGACATGCTGGCAAATTTAAAAGATCTTCACTGTTTGCGTGTGCCATAATATTCATATCCCATGAGGCATTGATATTTTGAGTCTCTTCTGAGAATTTTTCACAAGAATGACACAGGGGCAAAAACTTTCTTGGAGATTACATGATATGCTACAAATACTATAAACTGATAGACCACATATAAATTTTAATTATAAACCAATCTATATCCAGGGCTTTTTTTGCTGCCTGGGGAAGGGGCCCACGCCCTATAATTTTGGGGATTTTTTCTCTGAAGGAGAATGAAAAAACATGGTGTAAAGTTACTTTTTTGGGGAAAACTGCATGATTTTAAAGAAATTTTCTGAGGGGAAGGCGCTCATAAACGGCCCCTACTAAAGAAGGAAAAAAAGCCCTTATATCTAAATAAATAAATAAATAATCAAATAAATTGTATCCTTGGTGCACAACAGTAAAATAATCTCCTAATTTCAATGGTACTGGTTTAATTTTTACATTATAGTGATAATATTTACTAGTTAACATTTAACAGCTTGTGAATCAATCCATTCCATAAGTCACGAATAGATTCCCTGCTCTCGGAAACATAATGTCCTATATCAATTTATGTTATTTAAGGATTCCATTACCAGATATTTCTGTTTACTACCATTTTATTATTATCCCCTTTCACCAGTTTCTTTGTTATATCAGGATGTTGCACTATCATATATGACAGACAAAGGTTTTCTCAAATTTTCGTTCATCTGTCTACAATGCTTGGCACTAACAACAGATTCTTGCATGGAACTTTGCAAACAGGGTAGATCAGGATCAGGGAGCACATCTGGACTGAAGGTTATAAAGCTGAGCATGGAAACCAGTCACAAATCTCAAGCATCTGATTGGCTGAAATGGCGACTGGTGTCCCCATTTCAGCAAATCAGATGCTTGAGATTTGAGACTGGTTTCCATGCTCAGCTTTATAACCTTGGGCACTGGTACATCCAATAAGGATCGCATGATGTTCGCTTTTAGATTCATTGAGGTATTTCAGACCCAAAAGAGTAGTGTAGATCTACATTAGACAGCGTTTTTTTATGCCAAATATTTGGAGAAATTGGGCCCCATTCCCCCCTCAAAATAGTATATATTTTTCCCCCACATCCTTAAAAAATTCCCCCTTTGCCGGAGTCTGTTAAGCACCGTTCGATAGTGAAGATGATAAATCTGAATTTTGGATATGTTTAATGGATATCCCACTGATTGGCAATACAGTGACAAGAATAATTGATAAATTTGCAGACAGAAAAAGACATTTCACTGTAGACCACTTACTTTCTTTGAATTAAAAGATCAGTAAATACTTTGTTATGTTGTGTTTGACAGGCTGCAAGTATCTTCCAAATATTCCCCCTTTCCTTTGTTCAAGTCGCATTTTTCCCCCTCCAAAGGGCTTCGACTCCCTTCCCCCAAAAGAGAAAAAAAAACACTGTTAGACATGCTGGCTGATTTGGATCCATACTGTTTTTCTATGCCATAATAGTCATATCCTGTGGGGCATTGATATTTTAGACTCCTCTCAAAAATTTTCACCAGAACTACATTAAGTATTACTGTAAATATCCTTTAACCCCACCCAAGCGTTACAATTAATAAAGGGAGGGGGGGCGCTTATTTTTAAAATTAATTACCTTCATTCTAATATTAGATTCTGAAGGAATATTGGATAATAAATAATGTATTAACTGATATTTTTTCCAAAAAAGTAACATATGGGTGTTTATTACAGTTGGTGTGTTTAGAAGAAATTTTACAGTAATGGCAAAATCTTTCTTGGAGATTAAAAGTTATAAATCTGCAACAAAGTGCCATAACTCTGGTAAAAATGGTTGAAGGGAAAAATCTTTTCTTTACAATCATCTAAAAATCTTGCTTGATGATCTGTGCATGTTTGAAAGAAACTAGATGGGTGTTCAGTTGAACACTTGTGTCGCCCTCTGGTACAATGTCGGGAAAAAATGCAAGTTGAAAAAGGGGCTTAACTCCATCTTGACCGAAACAACATCTCATCATCACGAGTGTGTTGTCTTGAGCAATATAATTTGGAAGTTTCATGAAGAAATATTGAGAAATGGCAAAGTTATAGCCAACATTAAGTTTTCATGACAAAATATAAGTATGAAAAGGGGCATAACTTGTGGCATGTGACCTTGACCTAAAGATTTTGGTATCATAAAGACTGTTTTGTTGTAAGCAATATATGTTGAAAGTTTGATGAAGAAATTTTAAGAAATCAGGGCTTTTTTTCAGTTGATTTTATAGCCGTTATTCGGTCATGTTCCCAATGGCAAAACATATACTTTTTTCCCAATTTGAGAAGAAAAATTCCCAATTGAATCAAAACAAACATTTCTGATGAAAAACAACAGCATCATCACTGCATCTTTTGCTCTTTAAGCCAGGAATTACTGACAATTTTAAATATGGATGGCAATGACTAAAAAAACAGCAGATAACAGTAACACTTCTTATTCCCCAATGATGCTAAAAAATTTCTAATTTCTGGCAAAACGACGTTTAATTTCCCAATTCCAGGGGTATAGGTCATATTCCCAAAATGGTGAAAAAAAGCCCTGGAAATGGCAAAATTATAGGCAACGTTAAGTTTTCGTGATGAAAAAGGGGCATAACTCCATCAAATGTGACCTTGACCTAAAGAATTTGGCATCATCATGACCATGTTGTCATAAGCAGTATGATTTGAAAGGTTGATGAAGAAATATTAAGAAATGGCAAAGTTATAGCCAACGTTAAGTTTTCGTGATGAAAAGGGGCATAACTCCATCAAATGTAACCTTGACCTAAAGAATTTGGCATCATCATGACCGTGTTGTCATAAGCAGTATAATTTGAAAGTTTGATGAAGAAATATTAAGAAATGGCAAAGTTATAGCTAACGTTAAGTTTTCGTGACGAAAAAGGGGCATAACTCCATCAAATGTGACCTTGACCTAAAGAGTTTGGCATCATCATGAGCGTGTTGTCATAAGCAATATAATTTGAAAGTTTCATGAAGAAATATTGAGAAATGGCAAAGTTATAGCCAACGTTAAGTTTTCGTGTCAAAATCTAAGTACCAAAAGGGGCCTAACTCCATCAAATGTGACCTTGACCTAATGAATTTGGCATCATCATGAGCCTGTTGTCATAAGCAATATAATTTGAAAGTTTCATGATGAAATATTAAGAAATGGCAAAGTTATAGCCAACGTTAAGTTTTTGTGACTGACGGACGGACGGACGGACGTACTCACATTTGAGGATAAGGTGGTTCTTCGACTTAGGTGGTATTTTGTCAGGTAACCGCTTAGGAAAAATAACCACATAATACCATCCTGAACACACATTATTACACTTAATGCCTTGATCGTGCGTGCACATTTACTGACTTTTGAGGATGGACTGTCCATCCTTAAGTGGTGAATTTTTTAGTCAGTTTAATATACCACTATATGTCAAAACAACTCCACAGAATGTGTCCAATTTGTCAGGTAACCGCTTAGGAAAAATAACCACATAATACCATCCTTAACATACATTATTACACTTAATGCATTGATCGTCGGCGCGGACGCACGGACGGACGGACAGACGGACAAAGCGATCCCTATGTATCGCCATTTCTTCGAAAGGGCGACACAAAAAAAGTATATTAGGAGTTGATGCCACAAGATTTGGGGGCATACGGACAGATGGACCTAAGTGCAACTTTATATGCCTCCCACTTCATTGGGGCATAAAATATTGGTCAAAACCCAGCATATAATCAAATGAAAACAGTGCCCTAGGTTATAAAACTGAGCATGGAAACCAGTCTCAAATCTCAAGCATCTGATCTGCTGAATTGGCAACCAGTCGCCATTTCAGCCAATCAGATGCTTGAGATTTGAGACTGGTTTCTAATCTCAGTTTTATAAACTTCAGCTCAGCTTAATAAAAAATATAAGTATTTTTGCTTTTTGTTGAGTATATTGAACACCTGAACATTTATTTTTACCATTTTATATTACAATTCTTGTAAATAGCAAATACTTCACCAATAAACACTGCTTTTTTCCTCATAGTCAAGTGTTACATTTCAATTCTAGATGAAAAATAACTTGGGCACTTCTCAGTGTTAAGAATTTTTCATATTAAGACATTATACAATAAGTATAGCAAAATAAAAAATTCTCACCTGCGTTAGTTATTATTATGTCAGTTATGTTATTAACCCTTTCCTCCATAAATACGCATTTTTACGCACCAGTGACAAGTGAAGTTGCCATCTGATCAGGATCTGCACTGATCCATATTTTGGTCAGAAATAGCCGAACGAATCAAAAAGCGAACAGTTTAGAACCGGCACATTTGTGCCGTCTGATCTGGATCTAAACTGTTTGCCCATGCAAAAAAGGTGAGTCTGTGGAGAAAAGGGTTACGTTTCAAAGCTCTATCTCAAAATGGTAACCTAGAAAAACAACAAAAAATACTGTGATATCATTTATATTCACAATGCCAAATTTTCGCACAAATCACACAAAAATCGCCACAATGCAATGAAACCATTTTTCTTCTTACATTCTAAATGAAAAAGGAGCATAACTATGACAAAATACAGACAGGAGTTATGTCACACAACAGTACTATGATAAGCTTCAATGGTTACTGGAAAAAGTGAACTTACAAAAAACTTAACCAAATGTTTATGCCCACCGGCCTGTCCAACTACCCCAACATACCCAATCTAATTACCAAGATTTTCTTAAGAACACCTGGTTTAAAATGGGCTTAAGCCTGATCAATGCAGTCAAGCATTTTTTGGTAAGTAATGATGTTAACACAATTTTATGATGTTATTTCAAGATTTTATGTCCACTGTCCGAAGGTACCTTTTCTTGTGACATGCCCCAACTTATACAACAATGTTATATTTTCCAGGTCTTTTTTCAGTCGATTTTATAGCCAATATTCTCTAATGTTCAAAATGGTAAAAAATATAGTATTTCCCAATTAGAAGAAAAATTCACAATTTAATAAAAAAAATATCTTGATGAAAAAACTTGTTAACTGTGTCATTTCATTAATAAATTATGATAGCTTCTAAGTTTGTCAGGCATCATTTGTTTCTTTAATCCAGAAACTAATGATATCAAATATGTTCAAAACTTTTTTTTCCCCCAATGAGCTTTTCAATTTCTGGCAAAATGATGTGAAATTTCCCAATTGGCAAAAAGCCCTGTTTTCTTAAAGCTGGTAAAATCTATTATGATTTTAGACAAGAAAAGAAGTTTGCTACTTAAGAATTTCCAGTAGGAATTATGAAACAATGTTGTTTTTTTATTGAGTAAACATGATTAAATATTCAAACTTGATTAAATTAATATTCTAATTCTTGTGCTCCGCACATCTTTTCAATTATCTTTATTATTATTCTTGGTTTTATAATAAGTTCCAGTGGGTTGATAATAAAATCCATATTCTCTTTAAAACTGAATGCTTGCTTAAAATGTAACAAATATTTGAACTTACTTTATTATTAACTGTGATGCACAATGATCCTTTTTAATACAGACTTTGCAGATCAATGAAGAAGTATTTAGATATGGCAAAGTTATAGCTGACAAAGTCAAAGCTAATGTTAAGATTTTGTCAAAATGGGCAGTATTCTGTCAGACACTGTTTGCTTTTAGATAATCATTAGGTTATTTCTGACCAAGAGGTGACCAGTGTAGATCAGATCAAGCAGCACAGATGTGCCAGCTGATCTGGATCTACCCTGGTCACACATGCTATAAAATCCATAAATATGGAGTTATGAGTAAACTAGAAATGTGTCCATAGGACACCGATGCCCCCGCTATGCATGTTTGTCATGGTGAACATTTATACCAAGTTATTTGAAAATCCAATAAGTAATAACAAACTCACAGCCCAGACAAGAAAATTCTGGTTTTAGTAATAGTGACCTTGACCTTGGACCTACAGGCATGGGAATTGTACACAACACAACACCTTGTCATAGTGAACATTTGTGCCAAGTTATTTTGAAATCCCTCCATTCATAAGGAAGTTACAGCCCGGACAAGAAAATTCTATTTTTAGTAACAGTGACCTTGACCTTGGACCTACAGGCATGGGTATTGTACGCGACACACCGTCTTGATATGGTAAACATTTATACAAAGTTATTTTAAAATCCAATAAGAAATAACAAAGTTACAGAGCGGACAAGATTTTTCCAACAAAATTCTATTTTAAGTAACAGTGACCTTGAACTTGGACCTACAGGCATGGGTGTTGTATGCGACACATCGCCTTGTCATGGTGATTTTGTGCCAAGTTATTTTGAAATCCCTCCATTTATAAGGAAGTTACAGCCCGGACAAGAAAAATCTATTTTTAGTAACAGTGACCTTGACCTTGGACCTACAGGCATGGGTATTGTACACGACACACCGTCTTGATATGGTGAACATTCATACCAAGTTATTTTAAAATCCAATAAGAAATAACAAAGTTACAGAGCAGACACGATTTTCGAACATACACACACACTGACACATACACACACACACACACACACACATACGTACATTCGCCTTCAAGTGAGGTCATGGGCTGGAATACCGTCAATTGAGGACATATATTTCCAGCGGATATAGACAAGCGCAAACTTGAGATGCTGCATGAAAGAATTCTATAATCACTTGCTGATGTTTTTAATCCCGATATTACCGATATATCTTACGATTTCAAACAAGATTTTATACCGCCAAATGGAGGCATCCGACACACATATCGGCCAAGTGAAGACAAACTAACACACTTTCAAATAAGTACAAACACTCTCCAAATGGGGACATCGCGTTCGAATAATGACATATGCATGATTATGTTACTTAAATCATAAAAAATAAGAAAAATAAAAAAAAATACTAGTGGATATTGCGTACATGTTTAACATGAGATGCGCGACATTAGAGCACATCAAAAATACGACAAACGCAAAATGTAAAAAATGAAATTCTCCCTGTTCATCTTCGTCTTCAACCTGTCTTTATTTATCATGAAACTATGTAACATTATCGTTGAGAGCGTTGTCATGATATTTTACTGTGAAATCAGTCACTGACTGATTACACTTTTAAGCCCAGACCACTTTGACGGAATAATTTCTTATGAAGCCGTCAACCCTCCCTACACTTTATGCTGAACTCGCCTAAATAATCAAGCTGAGTAGGACAGTTGGCTTGTTTTATATTTTTATACCCTTTTCATAGAATATGTACAGTCAGTACTGTGAGGGAGTAAAATACTCGAACAGTCTATGTCCTTGAATTAGTGACCTGTCTTTGCCGATGTTCTATGCAAAATTCTTTCCCACAGAGACTAGTGAAGTATTGTTTTCTGTATAATGTTTTATTTTATATTGCGAAAATTAAAACATCTGGCATCAAAATATTTAAAAATAACCAAAGTTCATTGTCTGCTTTTGCGCTTACAGTAGGTGTATGCCCAAAACGGTACTAAAATTGATCGCCTTATGTATATTATTTTGATATCACAAGTACATGCAAAGCACCCATTCAAAGATTTTACGGTAAGCATGGTAAGCATCAAATATGCTTTTATCGAACATGTATACTAAGCAAGTAAATGAAGTCAACTTTTTTATTACATGTGGTTACCACGCGGCGGAGGTAAACTAGCGCGAAAGTACAAAGGTCAATGTAATGATCACGTGACTGATGTGTACACAATGGATCGAAAACTTCACGACACGGCTCGTTTATCTACTTTAATAATAACCTTATACACGACATTCAAATGAGACAAACCGATGTTTAAAGTGTATATGTTTTTGATAGTGCTGCTCCGGTCAAGATCTTATTGTATAAAAGATGTGCAAATAATTGTTGCGTTACATTACGGACGGGGAAATTTCTTTTCGTTTAATTATTCCCTCTTTATCCCGGATTCCAGATGCTAAGGTTTTGAATCCATTATTCAAAATCATCCATTTTTTATTCCTTTTGGATTTTGTTTCATTTTTTCCGAAACGAAAATAAATAATATAATCTTGAAATGTCGGAAACGTGGATTTTTACGTTATTTAGGTCAGTGTGCATAGGAAGATTGTTTGGTGGGTCTGGTTTCTTGCAAAATTTAATATCCGTATTTGACTAAGAACTTAAACGGGATTCTGGACTCGACCCTGAAATTTAAGTGAATTCCGAAATCGAGTCCGTTTTTAATCAGATTGCGGATTAAGGAACCGTATATATTGTAATCCTAATTCCACACTTATGTTAAGGCGGATTATGGATTCGGGGCAAAAATGTACTTAGATTTCGTTATCAATGAGTGGTAGGAGATTTGTGAAACAACCCTAAAACCTGGTGTAATTTGTCTTCTGACTTCTTTGTGCAGAGGAAATTTTTATCAATGTTGAAACAATTTAAATGACGACTTCAGGATCTTACGGATTTTGTGGAAGTTACATTTAGCACACACGACATTCATTCAGAAAATGCTTGTATTCGTTTTGAAATGACTGCCTTTCTTCGATTTGATGTTTATCTGTTTCGAATATTTCATTTTATGCCAGAAATGCATACAGACATACAGACAAAGAATTTTATTAAAATGATACTTAATTTATTGTATAGATCACATAAATATAAACCATCAAATCATAATCATTTATTAATCATTCAACTTGCTAAGAATACGATATTTAAATAAAAGCTAAAGTTTTTAATTTGCATTCACATTATACATGCAAGTGACGGCGGTTTATACTAACGCATAAAAATTCACATTTTCAAGTTAAATATGTGTTTCGACATAAGCAATATTTTTGTCCTTAACAATCGCAGATGTGCAAATGCATACATTTGATTGTATCTTCTTCTTCATAATAATAATAATAATAATAATAATAATAATAATAATAATAATAATAATTAAACAAAAAGAAAATACACACAAATACACACTAAGACACAAAACATGATTAATAGAAATATAGGAGAATAAACAAAAATAATTTAAAAAAACAATCAAGGTTTTATGTACAAGAGAAATGCATACAGTTTGCACACTTGATAGTTGATATTTCCACTTAGACATAGTATAACATAACATTAAATCAAGGCAAACGCGAATATACAAATGGCACTTTACACTGGTAGATGTCAAATACAAACATGTGATTGTATATTCAATATATATGTATGTCCCGTGAATTATAACAGAAAAGCATGATTACACAGAAATGCTTTAACGTAAATAGACAGATACTACCAATCAAATACTTGTACTGCATACATGGTAATGCGTTATTCATTATATTTATACATATGGAACATAGTTCTTATTAGCTATAAAAATGTATTTGCCTTGTTACTCAACAATCATTCGTGTTTTATTAAAAACATTATCTTGAAATTAAGTATTTAATCGTCGACCATGTACACAAATGTTTCGGTAAACATTCATTTATAAATTCTCAGTCAAAATGACATATTATAATATTATTGTACTATTAATATATCTGCTAGTCCATCCAAAACCAATGTCATTTAATAGGTTGACTTCCACTGTCTATCTGTTTACATATCTGTCATTATTATCTTATTAAATAACAGATAATCAGGATTTTGTACTATTTATTTCATTATAGGAACTGTTCTTATAGCAAATAATAGAAGTTGTCCGATTTCACCATGTTCACTAGCTTTATGATTTGTTGCCTTTTAGTCATTTTGTTTGGGTTTAGCTTTTGAAAACTTCAAATCATTCCGAAGTTTTGTTGTTTTATTTCTTACAAAGTCTTTTACATTTCGCCAACTTCTCCTACCCAAACATGGATTTTCTCTAAGGAGTCTATCGCATTCGGATTTTCCAGGCAATTTGTTTAGATGGACATATTTTTCAAATGCAGTCATTACAACTCTTACTTCCTCTGGTGTCCATTTGGTTTTTCCTGAAATAATAAACGCATACATGCAAACTACATCTTCAATCAAAATGAAAACTGTTATATGTTACAGTTATAAGTAATGTCCGCATTATGATGAATTTATGAGACCACATTTAACCGATTAAATCCAACATCTCAGGCATATAAGCAAAAACAAGTTGGTTGTTTCGTGTCACCAAAACATCTCAGAGCAACTGTCTGTAAAATATAATCCAATAAATGTAAACGACTATTTTATACCATATTTCTTATTCGTAAATTCACGAAGCAAGTTCCAAAAGTTGACAGAGACTTTATAAGTCAAACATGGAGTGTATAAAATCAAATAGCAGTCGAATCCGGAATAAAAATGACAATAATTTTTCAACAGCGAATTCCTTACCACAGGTTTTTTTCTGTTTCTTTTTTTGTTTTTGTCTTCTTAATTCGTCATCGGAGTAATCGGAGTCTTCACTGTCTACAGCTAACAACAACATTAAAAAAACATCGTGAGTAAAATAAAGATGAACCCCATACGCATAAATGTATTAAAGTTAAATGTTTAAATTACTTCAGCTTTTGTAGGCATCGAGCGTTATCCTGGACATTTCATTAAACAACACCATTATAGCGCTTTGAGATCCGAGGAAAAAACAATATCCGGAACCCTCGAGCCTGTTTTTCCATGTAGGAACAAACAAACAAAATCAGGCGTAAGACCAGTGAAATTCATTTAACAGGTATAACCATTAACTATCAACAATAACAGAATAACAATAAAATATTAGTTTAAAATCTAGACTTCACTATTAACAGTGCACTACTGTAAATACAATGCAGTAAAATACCCAATTACAAAATTAATTGTATAAACATCAGTTATACATGTTAGAATGCGCAGGTGCCCCCTATTATACGCAGTGGATCAAATTACCCCTTCCAATTTGTAAATAATTGTGGTATATGCATTAGAGCCAGCTGCTTCAGGAAACGGCTTCTTATTCTGTTAATTATTACAATATCTTAGTATTGGTTTTAGATAATTAAATCAATTATCAAGATTATGCCTATTCCAAGATTGTATATTTGTGAAAGGAACTATTTCTTTTACGCCAAAACGAACGCAGCTTATTAAACGACATTTTAAAGAAGGCATAACCACCTTCGAATTGAAGTAAGTTTTCAAAAATTATTCAATTTATTTACTCCAAAACTGCACTAGATAAAGGAATCTTTATATTATAAAATCCGATTCGAGATTGTGCCTTAATGTTTGAATAGCTTCATTATTCCATAGGAAGTATGAGGCCGATACTCTCAAAACACTTTTGAGAGAAAAAGACAAAATGAAAAGCAATTACCGTGTTTATCTTTCTTTTCAACCCAATCTGGATCACCCACATCATCATCCGTGTCAGGATCTCCCGTCTTTTGTAGGCCTAAGATATGATAAAAGAAACAAGCTTTTTATAGATTACACAAGTACCTTTGCGACGAACTTTGTTTTTTATTATTTATGCAAGTCTATCTCACACAAAGTAACTTAGATATTTGGCCTAGGGTGAACTTTGACATAGACAGCACAGGAGTATAGATTCGAGAAAATAATGAGATATAAAGTATTAACAGAAAGTTCTATTATTTTATTACCATAATGAGGTTTGGCTGAAGTCACAGCAGGTTCTGGTCTAGATGTAGAAACAACTCTACAAGTATCTGTATCATCTGAATCTGCTGCATCTTCATCGCTTGAATCTTCTTCATCGCTTATTGTTGTTTCATTATCTACACACAATTGTAATGATTATTAAACATTAATAAAAATGCCGGAAAGCTACTTAACAAAACTACCTTAAAATCGTGTGATTTGGATTAGATATTTAGCAAATAAGAACATTTTGAGGTTCAAAGATCAAAGAACATGGTTATTAAACGGATCGATTATCTCATGTACAAGATATGCCTTTATCGCTCCAATCGACAATGTATTAAGACCTATAAATATATATATGTTTACAAATTCCCAATTCACGTATAAGTAGAATAATTACCAATTAAGCTTTGGTTATCTCCATGAAGTTTTGCAGCCTCGGTCGATGTTATCTTTCCTGTATTAAGGAGATGCAGAATCTTTGATACTTTTGCAACTTCCAGTGTACCTTCTGGCAATCGATAATATTCCCTGTGAATTCTGATGTCGTGCCCCATGAAAGTTGCTAGAATATCTTGGCTGCTCTCTGTTAGGTTTATGACTTGGGATAGTGTTGCTAATTGTTTCCTTAAACCCGTCGATGTAATACGGGAAGCATGGCTGACGTTTGCTTTTTCAGCTGCCTCTTTTAGAACGTCATTGCCTCTGTATGGCTTCCTTCCACTAGGTCTAATGAATATGTATTTGCTGTTTATTTGCAGCTCAGACTGTAGCTGAAGAAGCATGTCTAAATTTTCCTTCATACTTTTAGTTAGAAGAATTGACACTTTTCTTCCTCGCTTAAGGCTTTTTCCGCGGGTCTCTATCCTGTAATGAGACCTACACAATTGCTTTTCAAATTTACTTAATGTTTTTGAAATGTCTTCATCAACATTTTCATTAACAGATCCCTTCATAAAATCGTCTACTTTTAATCTTTCTGCTTCTCCAGACCTCTTTCGGTTAAAGAGTATTATTTCTGCTAGAGAAACTTTACACAGTGATGAGTATATCTCCTTTGGGTCACTTCTCTTACATGCTTTTATCTTTTCTGCTTCCTTCCGCAGGTATGTCGACAGAAGAACAACATCTTCAACGATTGGCAAAAGTTTTGGTTTATTAAATCTTTCGATGGCCAATGATTCCTTGGCCATGAAGACCATTCTGTCGTAGTACTCGTCTTCATAACATTTCAAAAATCGTGTTATCCTCTCCTCTTGGATCTTGTCTTCTTCCACTGAGGCCTGTGTCCGGAGCATTTTGGCAACTTTTTTCAGGCTGTTTCCCACCTTTTCGACGTATGATGGTGACCGAAATGTGCATGCATTTGTATCAAATCCAGCAATATCTTTGATTGTTTCCAATAAGGAGGTCCACATAATTGGCTGGATACATTTTGATAAGTTGTCCACGCTGGCATGTTTCTTTTTCATGGCTATAGCCAACCTCGCCAACTCGCGCATACGGCAGGCAATATGTGAATATGAGTTTTCTGATTTTCCAGTTTTTTCAAACCTTCTTTCACCAAATTTTAAAATTAAACTGTCCGATTTGGCACATTGACCTACTACATCGTCTCTTATGTTCACAACAACCTTTTTATGAAATTGTTCACCTAGTCCTGACTTTTCAGAAGAACAGCATGCGTCTAATAATTTTGAATTTTTTACAGGAGCATCGCTTTTTACTCTGTTTGTATTATTGACACAACTTTTATGGTGTTTCCATAGATCTGTAGACACTATAAGCATCCTACAGAACTCACATGGTAGGTATTTCTTGGCGTCTTGTTCCTTTTTCTGTCTATATTTCGGTATTAAAACACCCATCCCTTTTTCTTTAACTTTGGAATTGTGTAGATTATTACCCTGTGCTGTGATGATCGCCCATGCCCGTCTTCTCTCTTTGGATCCCTTCTTCATGTTGAGAACTTTTGCCACTTCAACTTCATTGGCGTGATGTTGCTCAAGATGTCTATGCAACTTATAATCAAGTTTTTCACAGTATATACAACACTGGGCTTTTAGTGAACGGCCTTTTCCTTTAGAGGACCCTGACGTTGCAACTAAAATTTTGTTGAGTGGATCTTTACTAACCACACATGAGTCATCGCTTTCATAAACTATGTCTTCATCCGTTGTCTTTTCCTCGATTGACTCATTCTTTCCGTTCACAATGCATTTAAACACCCACTCTTTGGAGACACATTTACCTAGAAAAAAAAACAATTTGATAGAGAATTACAACACTGAAACCGGAATAATCAAAGTCACATTTTGCTCATGAGAATGTTTAACGTAGGTCCAAACCATGCATCAGATTTTAATTTTTTTCTCCAAATACGTAAGTAAGAATCATTAATAATGTTTGAATGAGAACTTTGTTTTGGTACATCCTTGAACATAGTGTGAACAGAATTGAAATTGTGCAATATTATGCCTAAGAAACATTGTACATGACAAGTTCTTAACTTTCAAAGGTTTCTTTGGTTCACTGATCAATGTTATACAGATCCAAGACAGTTCCCTGATAGGATTGTGGTTTTTATTAAATTGGAACAGATTAATTAAAATTCATGTTATTTCTTTAATTGGAACAGAATAATTAAAATTCATGTTATTTCTTTAATTGGAACAGATTAATTAAAATTCATGTTATATCTTTTTTTAATGAGAAACAAGTGAATGTACTGGTAAAATATTTTTCGATCAATGTTAAAAGAAAACTTTAAACTTTTAATTTCTAATTCCCTTTACATCAAGGCAATCTACGAACAATATTAAACACTGGAGTTCAACAGTAGAAACGTATAAGGGGATCTGGAAAGCACACATGAAATATAAAGGTTAGGATAGATGAAAAGGGAACTTTGAACGAAACCGAACCCGACACATATGAAAATATAGCAGGCTCGGTTTGATTGAGCCTGTTCATGGAAAGTAATGGAAATACATGTTACTTCCCACGCCGCCGGGGGTCATTATAAAGGATTGCAGTTTCCATATAAATTTAAACTGTAAACGAAAACATGACCATTCTTTAATGGCTTTAGAAGGAGATGTGGTTCGAACGAAAAGTTTATGCTTGCCGGACAAATGCGAGAACGAACGAGAACGGACAAATGGTGATCGCAAAACTTCACACTTGTTCTGTTAGACAATCCCAGAATTGATAAATTGACCGCCGCCATATTGGTAGTCACGTGACTAATTCACCATTACGGTACTGAAGATTCCTGAAATCCTGTGACTATGAAGACTACAAAATTAACCCTCCACTGTGATAAAACTGTTAAAATTGAACTATAAACTGAAATCATATTAACTAGATAGTTAAAGCATTAAATTTCGCAAAGATTTTATCGCAAAATCACTTTTTATTATAACTTGTTTTAATTTTATTCATTAGCAAATGACAGTTGTTTCATAAGTTTACAAGTAAAGAGCAGGGTAAACTATGGTACGCTTGTGATCTTCACAAATCCAAAAAAAAATCAGACTGTTAAGGGTGAAAGTGTAATCATTTCATTTTTTAAATATATGCTTTGACCTGACATTGTTTGTATAAGTCACTGGGCAAAATTTAACAACCACTTATTACTTTTTATCATGTATCATTAAAACATGCGTACTATGCAAAATATTCGTATTCCAATACCATTAACCGGGAATCTTGAAATTTCATATGCGTAATAAAAAATAATATTTTTCTTTAATATATGACAATTAGCGCGTAGGCGAACAGTGTAGAACCAGATGGGATGGGATGGATGTGCCAGCTTATCAGGATCTAAACTAGTTACGCATGCGACAAGTCCTTATTAAATGGAGTTTTGAAATAAGCTAGAAAACTGAATGATTACACAATAACTTAAGAGATGATATGTACCGGTAAGTCAAGAAAAGATGGAGTAGTGTAATAAATATATAACATCGATCTTCAACCATATTCTATATTAATTGTAACTTATTCAAGTTCCGTAACATGATTTTTAAAACCTCACAGACTGCAGATTCTGCAACATTGTGATAGTAAATGTTGATAACAATTTTGTAACTTTCATCCATGATATATAATCTTTGGAAAGATCAAAAACTGGCCATCAATATCATTAAAAGAGCATCATGTATATAGGAATGAAAAAAGTAAACCAGCCAAAAATGCATCAGATTTTCATTGTTTATGAAGTATTCAACAGTGTTAACACTGTTCAGAAATTACTATCCTTTATGAGAACACGTTTAACGCTTTAATCCACACAAAAGGATTTAATTGCATGTGCGAACAGTGTAGATCCAGATCAGTCAGCTTATCCATGCTGCCTGAATCAGGATCTACGATGTTTCCTTCTTAATCGGAAATAACCTAATGAATCAAAACGTAAATAGTTCAGATCCTGATTAGAAGGAAAAAGTATGCTAGCTGGTCTGGATTAGTTCATTCATGCGATAAAAACCCGTAGAGTTAAAATATGCAGTTATTAAAATTGTAATGTATGTAATTCATTACTTAATTGTAACTTATTCAAGTTCCGTAACACGATTTTTAAAACCTCACAGACTGCAGATTCTGCAACATTGTGATAGTAAATGTTGATAACAATTTTGTAACTTTCATCCATGATATATAATATTTGGAAAGATCAATAACTGGCCATCAATATCATTAAAAGAGCATCATGTATATAGGAATGAAAAGAGTAAAACAGCCAAAAATGCATCAGATTTTCATTGTTTATGAAGTATTCAACAGTGTTAACACTGTTCAGAAATTACTATCCTTTATGAGAACACGTTTAACGCTTTAATCCACACACAAGGATTAAATTGCATGTGCGAACAGTGTAGATCCAGATCAGCCAGCTTATCCATGCTGCCTGAATCAGGATCTACGATGTTTCCTTCTTAATCGGAAATAACCTAATGAATCAAAACGTAAATAGTTCAGATCCTGATCAGACGGAAAAAGTATGCTAGCTGGTCTGGATTAGTTCATTCATGCGATAAAAACCCCTAGAGTTAAAATATGCAGTTATTAAAATTGTAATGTATGTAATTCATTACTTAAATTTCTTTCCTTTTTTACATAAAATGAAAAAGTGTGTCACAACACTTCCATTTTTATGTACAAAGAAGAAGTTTAAGTAATATGTTGTTGTGTTTCTTTATTCCAATGCTATACATTAATCGTTTCCATCAGTCATTCTTAAACAATGGGTCTTTAAGATTTCATAATGCTGACACCACCAGTAAATTTCTGTCGCCTTTTTAAAATATAATTTGTTAAACATTTTTATATTAAGTTTTCTGTAAGAGTTCATACATATATAATTCTAAAAGAGTAGACCAATATCAAAAATAAATCAGCACTTCCCGTTTTTTTTAGGAAGTTTTCTTCAGTACCGTAATGGACAAAACGGAGAGTATTCAGGGGAAGTTATTCTGGCGTTATCGATTTCTGGCATCTCGGAAGCTTACAGTAATATTAACACATTTCGATAATACTTACTTGAAGTATGCAGCATGTTGTCTGCACACACAATAACTGTATCATCTGTTGAGTTGATTACTGGGATGCCACCAATATCCTTTATTAGTCTCAAAAGCTGATCTACAATTTATATATAAAATTGAGAGAACCATTCTTTACTCCTTTACGAATGTTAAATGTTGCAAAATAAGAAATCAGAATAAATTTTGAAAAATTGCGTACTACATCATAATGCACTTGTTCAATTGTTTAATGTTCGCCGCAGACAGTTATGTTTTCAACAACCCCTCTGATAAAAAGCTTCAATAAAACCGAATGTGCTATTTTCTTTATGTAAGCTGTGCTCAAATTAGACATTCACTTTCTTCAGAATATTGTATCAACTTAGAACAATTAACTTAAGAGAAGTCTTTGAATGAAAAGTTGATGACGTCGAGATGCACAGACGATTACCAATAGCTTAAAAAGTCACTATTTGCTCAGCTTAGAAACACTTGCATTTCAAAGCAGATGAAATTGTTTGATGGCTGCTAAGAATAAGACCGGACAGTTTAAAGCGTTACATTATTTTAAACTTATTTTTATCTAAAATGACAAACCTTTGGTTATATCAACCCATCTGTCGCCCCTTAATTCAAACTTAAATTCTTGGTAATTAGTTTCTTGACAAATCTCTCCATATCGATGTATCTTCGTTACCAAGAAGTTCTCCTGCAATGTTAATGCGTAACAGAAATGATAAACATATGTACCAGAGTATTGCGCATTACATATCAAAATAATTTCATTTAAACATCTAAAGCCAGTAGCAGTGTCTAAAGTAAATATACTAACCATATCCAGTGTGGTGCCTGCAAGCAAAGATTCTTTAATCCATCTATTACTCACTATTGTTTTTCTGTGTACTAAACTTGCGAATAATTCAAATGCGGAGCAGTCAGTCTGTCCGTGATGAGCTGAAAGTTCAGACATAAAATGATTGTAAAGATGCCATGATGCTTTTTGCAGAAAAATGATTGTGTGCATCAATGGTTGTTTTAAATTTATCTATTTCAAAACCTAATACCAAAAACAGACCCATGATGAAACAAAAATTACTGTTGAATATTCCGTGTGATGTCGTTACAAAATTTAAGGCAATTAAGAAATCTTTGTATTTTTATTTACATGTTTCAGTACAGCTTCCTTTTGTTGTATGCTTGAACTGCTGAACTAAAGTAATACAAGTTTTTACGCATTTACTTACATGCCTGGACGACTATGACCTTTGCCTCTTCAGCATTTTCTGTGAGCAAATACTGTTGAAACAGCATCAAGAATCCCTGCGGAAATTGTATGTTATCATATCAGTTAGTACCTTTAATGGTCATAAAGTGTGCTTAGAAAAGTAGTAATGAAAGGCCCTTTTCTTTAAAATTCGTTAAAACGTAAATAACTGACATTGTTCTTGCTTATTTAAATTGTGTAGATCTGTGTTGCAAGTTTTTCATTCAGAAGCATTTCAATTGAGACCAATCGACTATACCAATCAATATTTCGTTTCCGCTGAGAAATATAGCTCTTATGGCGGAAACTATTACTCCATATTCTGTTAAGGATTTTGATAAACAAATGGCGAGAAATGACGGATTTTATTTATATTCTTATTTTATAGTAATAACACACACAGGATTAGAGGGTTTTAAATACTTGACACAGAGGGTGACTTTTTCCCAGGACTTGACGGGCCATTGCTTTTTGGCAGGTTCGGGAACAGAAGAATATCTTAAGACTTAGTATGTTTTTTTCTCCGGCGTAAAGTGGTAACTAATGCGTCCTTTTTAACAAATATGCTTACAGTTAACAGAAAGCAAACACCATCACAGTTCATTTACATATACACCCATTAAAACAGCAAAGTTACAAAAATAGCAATTTACTTTTGCTTTAGTTGTCCTTGTGCGACAGCAAAACAGTTATACACTAATAACAAACCCTGTGTGAAACATAATTTTAAATACTTCTTTGCAAACAAACCACGATTCTCTTATTGAACATGAAAGCACGGAAGATACCTACCATATTTGGTCGAATGCCACAAAAGAAGATTTTTGTTTGGGAATCAGTCATACGCAAGTGTGGTGACTCCAGAGCTGTTTCCACGTCATTCTCTCTTTCGTTGGCCAGGTTCTCATCAGCCTGAACAAGAATAAGTGAGAAACTATTACACACTAAAAAGCGGACACAATACTCAAATGAGGACGAATAATACAAATGAGGACACCACTACACACATTAAATAACCATTCAATAAGTTGATAATAAACAACACACAAAATTTATTGAAGTAGGAATCATACACTGACAATAAATAAACTGCTGATTTGTGTAGCAATACAAATCTTGCGTCTTTTTTTTACTTCATAAGAAATCTCACAAAGTAGACATTCAAATGTCTACTTCATTCTTTCTTTGAATTATCATTATTTGCTGATAACAGGAGTATTCGGAAATATGAAGAAGTAACCAAAACAAATTTCTACGATTTGTCAGTTGTTTCGTAATTTCTCATTTGAAAGTCTTAATTTTCATCAACCTGTGCAGGAACAGGCGTGAAAATAATAGAAATTCAAATGAGAACAAAGAATTCAAGTGAGGACAGTATAACGCACATTTGATAATTATTCAATCAGATTAGTATAAATATTGCAGTGACACAAATATAGGTGTCGCCCAAGGCATATCAATGTAGAACCAAAATATCGTTCTGTGGTTCCACAGTTCTTACGTTATTTTCCCCTTTGTTGGACATGTTTAGATTAGCCTGCTCAAGTACATAATTAAGGTTGAAATAATAAAGTAGCAAATACACACACACATAAATGAGGACGAATATTACAAATAAGGACAGCATTACACACACGCATTTTACAAACTAAAAAGCGGCAAATTACTCAAATGAGGACGAATAATACAAATGAGAACATCATAACACACATTAGATAACCATTCAATCGGTGTGTAAATAACCCACAACATTTATTGGAATATGAAACACACACTGACACAAATAAACTTCTGATTTGTGTAGCCCAAAAAGTGTCTTCTATTAATTCTGAAATCTCACAAATTATAAGTAGACGATCAATGTCTACTTCATTCATTCCGTGAATTATGGTAATTTGCTGATAACAGAACGATGTATATAAATGAAGAAATTACAAAACAACCTTCTATGATTTGTCCGTTGTTTTAAAATTTTTCCTTTTGAATACCAACTTTTCATCAGCCTGCACTGGGACAAGTGTCAAAATAATAGACAGTAAAGTGAGGACAAAGAATCCAAGTGAGGACAGTATTACGCACATTTGATAATTATTCAGTCAGATTGGTATAAGTATTGCAGTGACAGAAACATACTGATTTGTGGAACACTAGAATTGAAGGCATTGAAGGTTTCATGTTTACCGCCATATCCACAAAATCGTTTGGAATGGATCGTTTTTTATTGTACCGGTGTAAATATTGAGTTGCGCTCAATCCGGCTAGGCTGCGTTGGCAGAAACATGTATTCCCATTTCTGCCCATGAACAGGCTTAATCAAACCAAGACTGCAATATTTTCATATTTGTCGTTTTCGGTTGCTTTCAAGGTTCCCTTTTCATCTATTTCATTAATTATGTTTATAACCTGCTGATAGCAGGACAATTTTTCATTAAATGTTAATGTGTTAAATTTCGCGCCGTTTTCAACAACGATGTCATATTACTGCGGTAAGACTGCTAACCACTCATCCAAGAGGTAATATGTCGAGCAAGGAATATCATTGGATTCGTAGTCAAACGATCAACTGACCGAGTTATCGGGCATATCAATGTAGAACTTACCAAATCATCGTTTTTTAACTCAACAGTTCTTCTGTCATTTTCCCCTTCATTGGCCATGTCTTCATAAGCCTGCGCAAATACAAGAATAAGAGTGAAAATAAAAAAACAACAACAAACACACAACCAAATGAGGACAAATATTACACATGAGGACACTATTAGACACATTTGGTAATCATTCAATCAGATTAGTGTAAACAACCCACAACATTTATTCGAGTATGATACACATACTGACACAAAAATACTGCTGATTTGCGTAGCACTAGAAATTATATGTCTTCTATGACTTCTGAAGAAATCAAACAAAGTATAAGTAGACAACCAAATATCTACTTCAATCATTCCTGTAAATTATCATAAATTGCTAACAGGACGATGTGTATAAATGAAGAATTACCAATAACAACCTTCTGTGATTTGTCAGTTGTTTTGTAATTTCTCCTTTCAAAGACCAACTTTTCATCAGCTTGCACAGGAAGAAGTGTCAAAATAATAGACACTAAAGTGAGAACAATGAATCCAAGTGAGGATAGTATTACGCACATTTGATAAGTATTGCAGTGACAGAAACATACTGCTGATTTGAGGAACACTTGACATGATCTGTTTTCTATGAATAATTACAAAATCCCACAAGTATATTAAGTAAACAATCGAAATTGCACTTCATTTATTATGTGATATATTATAATCTGCTGATAACAGGACAATTTCCATAAATGTTAAAGATATGTTGAATTTTGCGCCGTTTTCAAGAACGAGGTTATATAATGCGTACGGACCTCTAACCAGTGTTCCTGATTCCCCAGTATTACCCTATAATTCTTTTTGCTTTTATTGTTTCATCTTTTGCACCAGCTTTGACATATGGACGACTGACTTGGATACACTATCTGTAACACTCATCCAAGAGGTAATGTGTCGCCCAAGGCATATCACCGGGTTCGTAGTTGAATGATCTACTGAGTTATCGGGTATATCAATGTAGAACTTACAAAAATAACGTTCTGTGACTCCGCCGTTCTTACGTCATTTCCCCCTTCGCTGACCATGTCTACATTAGCCTGCGCAAGTACAAGATTAACAGTGAAAATAAAAACACACACCCAAATGAGGATGAATTATACAAATAAGGACACCATTACACACACTTGGTAACCATTCAATCAGATATAAGTAAACGACCGAAATTAATGCAGTAAGAAACGCAAAATGACAAAATATTCTTTTTAGCGCTACAAATTATTGCAGTGTATTGTGTCTTCTATGATTTCTGATAAAACCTTATACAGGATAATCAGGTTGCTAACACGTGTTCATCACATTCTATGTATAAAATCATAATCTAATTATATAATGATAACGTTTATTGATGTAGAACCTACCAAAACATCGTATTGTGACTCCTCGTTCCTTACGTCACTCCCCCATTCGTTCACCAGGTCTTCATCAGTCTGCGTTAGTACAAGAGTGAAAATAAAGAACGCCGAAAAGAGGAACAAAATACAGTTGAGGAAAACATTAGACACATACGACAATCTATCAATCAGACGGGACCCGTTCGATCCATCAATCTGGACCATTCATATCATCATTGGCAAGTTAAATTTCGTACCCGTTTTATGGTATTAAGTGTCAATTAATTTCGAAACAGTTACTCAAAAAAGTGTTGATAAATTAAAAATGAGATGACAACGATACTTTTTGGTAAAACGTGACCTGACCTAAATGCGCGGACTAAATTGTAATTCAAGTTTTGAAGTAACATTAAACATATTCCAACAGAAATCCGACAGTTATAACTAATTTTATTTTCTTTACTAACATAATTATTCGATACTACAAATTAATATCAAATAGCGATACGGGCAACTATATTTAAAGTTTTGGTCCATTCGGACATAGCACGTTTCTGATACGTATGTGGAACTTTTTGGTTAAATTTTAGCTTAGGTTTAAAATTCGCGCACTGGCCCGAGCGCGAAATACCCAAAAATTAAGCCATCGCTAAATAAAATGATACCACAGTATCGCTTCAAAATAGAAAATTTACTACTGATCTGTGTAGCACTACACATTATGCGTCTTTTATGACTTTTGATGAAATCTCACAGTGAAATGTATTCGTCATTCTTTTATGTAAATATGATAATTAGCTGAAAATAAATCTTACCACTACAACGTTCGTTGGTTCTTCTGTTGTAACTACATTTCCGCCATCGTGGACCAGTTCTCTTTCAGTCTGTGCAAGTGCATATATGAGTTAAAAACATTCGCCCCAATGACGAACTAAATATAAAACTCGAAATATGGGAAAATAATACCAATGAGGACAGTATGAAACATAATCAGAAAAGTCGATCAGACTTCTTTCTCACTTATGTCATGACTTTTTATGAAAACTCATAAAAAATAAGTCAATGAAATGTGTATTTCACTCTTTCTGTTTTCTCGTATGTTGTCCACTTAAATCTGCGGTAAAGAAATGCATCACACAATTACGCTCAATGAATGTTAATACCCATTTTACAGGAAACATACCACCTCAGGCAAGACTAGAAAGCATGATCACCGGATTAAAAGTCGAGTAATTTACCGACTAAGCAATTGGGTGAATAAAGTTAGAACTTACTATGCCATTTATCCCATCATGGACCAGGCTCCGTCATTATAAAACTTTGAGCATGAAAATTTGAAAGCTTGATTTGTGTTCATTTTACAAAATAAAACATTTTTAGATAGAAATATGACATCTTTGATCTCAATAACATCTGTAGAACGGACAGATATTTCTTATTTATGAAGACTGTTAATGTTCTAAACATTTTAAGTTTGAGCACAGAATTGAGTTAAGCATGGATATAGTTTTATTATCACAGGGCCTGGTCGTCATCAGTCTGCGCAAGTATATGTACAAGAGTGAAAATAACACAAACCCAAATGAGGACTAACAAAATAAGGACAGTATAACATACATTACATAATCATTGAATCGGAAAATTCGATAAAGCCAACAAAGTTATAGCAGTTTGAAACTCTTTTCGACACAAAATATACGGCTTATCTGTGCATTATCGCAAATCGTGTGCTTTCTATTACTCCTGTTGAAATTCAAAGAATGAGTAGACAATAAAATTTTAACCTCTTATTTTGTAAAGTATCATAATTTGTTGATAAATAAAACAATGTACGGCCTACATACTTGAAAGACTTACCAATACATCGTTTTTTGACGCTTCGATCGAAACGTCATTTTCCTCTTCGGGGACCTGTACTTCGTCAGCCTTAACAAGAAAATGTTACAAAATAACTAACACCTGAATGAGAACTGTGAACGCAAATAGGGACAGTATTGCAGACAGTATATTTATCCAACCTAGTAAACAAATCAGACACCATTGTTATTGCAGTGCGCAAAATATACTTGTAACCTGTGAAGTACAAGAAATTTTCTATGACTTTTGATGAAATCTCATAAAGCATAATATTGGCAATTAAATAATTATGTTCCTCACTCTTTTGTTAAAATCATATTCTGCCGATACTAAAACAATGTGCATAAGTGTAGGTGAAAAGGTGAAAAAAGATCACAATATAATAGGGGATCAAGAACACAAATAAGGAGAGTATGTCACTTATTATGAAATACGTCAATCAGATGAGTATGAATAATCTACCTTAAAATGATTGCAGTATAAAGCGCACGCTGACAAACATTATTCTGTTGAATAATAGTCTTTAAATCATGTCTCCACGACTTCTGATTAAATTTAACTTTCAAGTGAAAATAGCAAACATCCAAATGAGGACACGGATCACAAATGAGGACAGTACTTGAATGAGACACATGAAATAATTAAAATTGTCTGAATGCCAATAAACAAGAAATCTTTATCGCAATTCAGAATCGAAACAATAGTAGTGTAACTTGTTCCTTTTAAGAATGTATACATATGCCGTACATAGTTATCATGAGTATGTATGCCTATTATGTATTTTCAATGCTTAAACTAGAGAATGTGTGTGAGAGTGTAGCTGAAGCATGAAACTAAGGCATTTATCTGCGTAAATTACATAATCTGTGAAATCCCGTAATAATAATAATGTCAAGAGGTACTACTCCATTTACAAGAGAATACATTATAATTATACAAAAAACATACTTTTCTCCAAGGTAAATTTGCTACTCCATAGTCGAACCGAAGCTCATTGTTTGGAGCAATATCTTTGGTGGCAAACAGGCAAAGATGAGGCTTTCCATCCACAGGAACTATCCTCATCTCTGCATTGTTTCTGATGTCTCCTTTTCTTGCATCATTTACCATACGGCCGGCAAAGAAAAGATCATGTGTTGCATCGATGCTGAAAGTGTTACAGACATAAAACACTTAGTTGGCTTGTCATAAGGTAACAAAAATTCAAAGTATATCATGAGTCGGATAAAAAACTCAATAACATAATTATCTGCAATACAATGTTTGGAGGTGTTATTTCAAAAACGAATTGCAATCCGAAGGTCATACTGCTATTTTTCAGAATGTATTTTCTATAAGTTCTGCATTCAACAACGAAATATAATAAATAAATATATTTTACAAGGAATCAGAGGGCCCAATCCATGCAGTTGTTTACTAGCAAGGCATAAGGTAGGTGATTAGAACTACGAAGCACTAAAATAAGATATTTACTACATTTCAATTGACCACATGTGGCTTGTGTTCCTCTTCCATATAACAAAATCTGATGTAACTTTTTTTAGCACAAATGAAGTTTAGATAATTTGTAGAGAAAGGCTTAATTTCTTCTGTGAATCACAAATTTCAAAAGCTGAGTGTAATCATATTTTAACAATACATTTAACAATACATGTACAGGTCATTATGTTTTAAAAAGCAACATACCACATAGTCTTGCTGTTGTATTTAAAAAAATACATAAAGCTTCCTTGCTCCTTTTCCTCATATTCCTTTTCTAGTTGCCTCGCAACACTGTACTTTTCAATCAATTCACCCCTATATTCCAAAAGGAATTCTCCTCTGTAAAACGTTTTTGTTGTGAAAACGCCTTCACCTAAAAAGTTCATCATACAACGTAACATATGGGCTTAAATTAAATTTCGAAGAAAAATATCATGGGTTCTCTAAAATTTATTTACCTTAACGGCATTTTTAAACGAGGTTGAACCAAGATGTTTGGGCAAACTAAGCTCAAACTACTTGAATCTACAATTTTTTCCATATACTTCCAATGGATTAACGAAATAAAAATCATTTTTGTAACCAGTGGAATGAATAATATCTGGGATACTCATGGCTTTCCAAATGCCATATGGCTTACACTTACGGTTAAACAAAAATTAAAAGATATTTTCTTGAATGAATGGTACTCAAGTTTAGAAAATGCAAGTAGTTGTAAAAAGTATAGATTATTTAAAGACCAGTTCGGATTTGAAGAGTATCTTATTAAAAGACCTAACAATTATTTGAAATATATTATTAAATTTCGTTCACGAAATCATAATCATAAGTTTGCTATTGAAATCGGTCATTTAAATATAACGCTATTACATCAAAGACAATGTAGTTTATTCAATTTAATGATCGGAGATGAATACCAGTATTTATTAGAATGCCCAGATTTTACCGATAAACGGAAGAAATTGTTGAAAACGGATTACCATACAAGACTTAATATTGTGAAATTAAACAAATTAATGAACAAGAACTTTATTTTTTTTCTGAATACAGACAGTTGTGCGTTTTCGTTAAGGATATTGTTTTCAAATTTCAGTAATGTACTAAAATCATATCCTTCTCCAGAACAGT
Organism: Corbicula japonica; assembly: GCA_038501625.1. Lineage (NCBI taxonomy): Eukaryota > Metazoa > Mollusca > Bivalvia > Venerida > Cyrenidae > Corbicula > Corbicula japonica. The sequence goes on along the minus strand of JAZAYU010000707.1, from coordinate 70,938 downwards.
GTGGACGACAAAATCATAATTAAAGCGAGAAAGCCAGAATTAACACGGATAAGTGACAAAGACCTATCATGTGTCCCTCCACAACAACAGAACACAGCGTGTATGTTCAAACAGTTCTTACCTATAATATCATTTATGTGTTTTACATCAAATCCTGGTGGATCCTGGTAGGCTTGACACGCGGCTTTCGCTTGTTCAAGTGGACTATCAGCACTGTAATAGTTTCGTGAAAAAATAAAAACATTATAACATAACTTCGACCTAATTTTGCCAGCAAACGTGTTGCCGAGCCTAATTGTTTTTAAATAACCGCTCGGTGGAACAATCGGACAGAAAAATGCGAGCAATATAGAACTGGTGTATTTTAAAATCATATTAAACGTAATGCCACGACGATTATTCATGAATGCCTTTAGTTTAAAAAAAAAGGTCGCGGTAAATATCCATAAGAAACCATCTAGATTCAGTCTAAATTTCCAATGAATAACAACATTTTTTATTATAACGAAAACACAAATGAATACAAACATACCTGATTTTAATCCGTTTCGTCCTTGAGGCAGCCATGGTCTCAACTGACGCCGTTACTTTACTAAGTTCCATGTCTGTATAAACTGTTCAGCTCTACTTGTAACTGTGTGATCTTGTCTTTGAGACTGGCATTGCACCAACTTTTCTGCCGATTTATAACTTTTTTTGAAAACCGGATATGACCGTGTAACCTGTCGAAAGCCAGGTTAATGGTGCTGCACATAATATTAGCATTTGCTTTACTTCCGACCATCAAAAGACCGTCAATACGTATGACCAATGTGAAATGTTGAGATGTTGTGCGAACGTTTTTCATTTTTCTGTTTAATGGGTACATTAAAAACAACAGATAACATTAATTTTATTCATGAGGTAATACAAGCATACACACTCTTGTGTGAATTTCCTCAATTTTACAGAAGATTTACATGAAGAGAACTGAGTTTATTAATGTTTTAAGTTTTTTCCTTTAACAATAAATGCACAAAAAGGCATAAAATAAAAACAATAGATGCACTTTTTTGTTTTAAGCCGTTTTTTTCCACGTAAATGCACCCTGGTGGAATACAGTTTTAATAAAATGAGAGAGGTTGAGATTTGAGACGTGTCCGTGTGAGCTATCGTATCATCTGATATCCGCACGACTTGTTGTCTCTTAAAGATCTTGAGTTTGTACCCTTGACGCCACGGAATATGACTTACATGCTTGCACATTCCGGCATTTTAATCAGGATATTAACTAACAGCTTCATAATTCGAAAGATTATATCTGGCCAAAATGTTAACAGTGTAAATCGTGATCAAAATGCACGGTTTATCTAGATCCACACTGGTCGCACATCCCTGCGTTTCATCAGAATCTACATAACTCATGTCTAGATTTATAATGTTTTACCTGACCAAGATGTGAACAGTTCAAATAATGATCTACTCAGAAGTTGATCTTAAATCTTGATTGACAAAGGTCGCACATTCCTTTTGTCTATTTAGGATCTACACGTGTCGCTCTTAGATTTATTAGATTATTATTGACCAAGAAGTGAACAGTGAAAATTCTGATCAGACTATAGACTTATCACGATGTACATTTGTTGCTTCTCAATAAATCAGTTTATTTCTGACCAAGAAGCAAACAGTGTAGATCGTGATCAAACATTCATTCAGTGGCAAGTGCTATATCATTAGATAGAATAGTGTGATCTGGTTTGTTCGATAGGCTACATACTTTTAAATGCATTTTTCAAAAACATTTTACGAATATGTCTCCTTGTATGAAAACGATACTTAATGTATAAAGTTTTCTTACGCTACGGGAATGAAAACACCTAATTGTGGTCACCGCTATATTTAGTGCGCGGGGTAAACACGGTTGTCAGTCTTTAACAGCCTTTCGGATGAGATTTTCAACCGAGGTCCATTGTAGTGGTGCCATGCACCGGGCACTTTAAAAAACCAGGGACGACTCTGGAATAGGAGAGTCCTTTGTATCTTGCACTATTCTCCAAAACCCTAAAATGACTAACACTCTTCTGGAGCTGTCGCTCACAGCGACGATAAATTAATCTAAATACACAAACACACGGTTTTCAAATTTTGCACATGGTGTTTGTATTGATGAAAAGTCAATCATAAAACACATTTTCTTTATAGAAGAAAACTGAGCGCGGCTAACCCTTTACTCCATAGATACACCTGTATTGCATAGGCAAACAGAGTAGATCCAGATCAGCCGGCACATTTGTGCCGTCTAATCAGGATCTGCACTGTTTGCTTTTAGATTCTGTAAGTTATATCTGACCATGATGTGATCAGTGCATATCCAGATTATATGGCACAGATGTTCCAGCTGATCTGGATCTTCACTGGTCCCACATGCGTTATAATGCGTATATATGGAGTAAAGGCTAGCGGCCGGATATTCTGCATCACATTAGGTTATGAGTAAATTTATGCCAGATAAATCATAAAATGCTACGACACCATCGCAGTATTAGCAGAAAGTAACTGGTCATAAACAAAATCGTTTTAGACTGTGTCACTGCACTTTGAACCTTTACGGAGTTATAACGTGATTCTGTAAATTTACGCTTTATATTTATTTGTAGAAGGGGTTTAATGTTTAAATTTTCTTATTCCAAATATTGATCACAATCTGTCTACAAATATTGATTTTTTACCGCTTTGTATAGTGTCTTTTGGGTTTTTGAAGTAGTGATTTATTCGTTTCATGTTAAGCATAAGAAAAATGTAAAATCTGCTAAACGTTTTATTATAAATTGTCAGGAGAATTTATATTGAAAGTTAAATCATGTAAATATTTTAACAGGTATGATGACGTTTCGCGAAATTTATTACATTAATCCATCAATTGTGATTTTATAACTTTAGTTAAATGTTTTTCAATGTACTTTCTTTCTGACAACTGACCTCAACATTTGCTTCAAACAGGATTTACACACTCTGGCTTGTCTGGGGTAATGAAGATTATTATTATCGTTTCATAGTCTTAATTCTGGAAATAATACAAAGGGAATTGAAAACTTACTAAATTAAAACACTATTAAAGACGATAGCTACAGTTTTACAAAATAAAAAAAAAGACAGTTTGAGATTTAAATGAAACTTTACATGATTTTAGATACATGAACAAAACACTAAGTGATGTAGACAATATCAGCATTAATGTTCTTGCTAAACTACATAATGAAGCCATAAACATTACATACTTTGCACTCATTTAACTTCGCTTTTCCTTAATTTTCGTATGTTTCGCCCTCGCGCCAGTGCGCGAATTTAAACAATAAGCAAAATGTATCATACACTAATGTTCCAGACGTGTTGTATCTCCGAAAGGACCTTCACTTTGTTATTTAGTTGCCCATATAGCTATTTGACATCAAATTGATGTATAAAAAACATGTTATTAAAGAAAAAATAAACACAAATAACTGTAGCATTTCGATTTGAATATTTTAATTGTTATGGTAAAACTAACGAAAATAACGAAAAGTCGAAGAGACCTCTGGATCCGCTTCTGTACAATATTGTAGTAGATTTCGTACTAGCGACCTCGGTAGCTCAATTAGTAGAACGTCGGCAGAAAGCCGGAGGTCCAAGGATCGAATCATGGTCGAGGATACTCTTTCCAACCCAAATTTGCCACATTGCCGTTGTCGGCAGGGCATATTACCCTTGGAGCTCCTTCGGGCGAAGCATGTGGCTGGGGTATCCAACCCAAATCTGCCACAATATAATATCATATAGATCTAATAAAAATATTTCAAACACAGTGGACCTACCCCTGCATGACAAGGTCATGTGCACTGGTTGGTTGGTCAGTTGGTCTGGGACATGCAGCCTTGTATGGAAACCAATTCCCCCACCCCTATATTTAAAACATTCCGACGGCGTCGGCGACCCCACGATCGTTACATTTCTCTTCTAGATTCAAGTTAATATCGGCAACTATAATTTTTTTAAACCAAACTTTCAACATAACATTTCATCACTTTCAGAGAGCATGTTCATGATGACGTAATATCGAAAGAAGTTTGGCGCGAAAAATATTGGGTAAAACACAAAATTACGCCAAACATATCCATGTTCTCTGAATAAAAATCTGTCTTTAACCAATTAAATATTGCAGATAAACGGTAAAATATCTCGTGAACTGTTTAAAAATAAGACTTTTTGACTTTATTTGACGATCTAAATTACCAGGGGGGACCCTTTGCGTTTCCATACATTCAAATACGGAATATTTATGACGCCATCAATTAATTGTATGAATGTATCTTTTGAGATAACTATACTGTAAATCATATTTAAAGTATGTAGACTTTAAATAAAAACCTACGTTAAAACATACTTTGCTTAGATTATTCAATAATCGATTGATTTATCAATACTCCAGCCTTAAGACACAAGAGGCAGATACAGATCAGTATCTCTTTGATGTCCAGCAGATAATTAGAATGGCCATAAAGAATCATCAGGCACTGAGTGTTAATGGTTTTATTACCTCATTGATAGCCAGCCAGAACATTTATTGAGATCATGCAGTCATTCACAGAATTATACAAGTGTAACATACAGCTTAGTATTGCATAGTTAAATGGAAGAAATTTGCATTTAGTTGAATTTGTTTTAAAGAATTATTAATATGTTTGTACGGAGAACAACAACTAAGCCTCGCATTATTATTAGCAATTGAAGTTGCTATTTAGTTTCCGAAATTGATAAAATGCTGAGCATATATTTAATTAGTTAAGGGGTTTAAAGTGTAAAGAAAAAGTGATACCATTTCTTATAAATGAGGTATTTAATTACTCTGTATAAATGAAATGAAATGAGTTACAATGCTTACATTGTCTGTAAATATGATCATAAAACAAGAAAATAAGGAACATTTAAACAAAAATAGTTTTTTTTCATCCGTTGTCATTAAAGATAAAATATTTAATAGTTTTTCTTATCAAACTTTAATAGTCTCATGTGCATATTTATTTTTTTTAACATTTTGTAAACAGTTGAAATATCATTATTCATTTTTAATTAAATCAAATGTTTTGTTATAATTTAAAAGTTTCTACGTATATCACAAATATAATTTCACAACTTTTTAAAAACCATTTCTCCTTATAAACACATTTTTACACATGTGCAACCAGTGGTGATCCTGATCAGCTTGCACATTCTGATCAGGATCTACGAAATAACCAAACGATGCAAAGCGTTAACAGTGTAGATTCTGTTCAGACAGTACAGATGTGCTGGCTGATCTGGATCTACACTGTTCGCCCACACAATTTAGTTATATGTAGAGAGGAGAGGGTTTTACATACAATGAAATCATGCATAAAATAGACATTTGCTTGGTCAATAAGAAAATGCGGTGTATGTATGAATTATAATATTATTTAATACACTTTGTTGTATTTACAAATTGATAAAGTAAACAGCATCGGTATCAAAATTAATAAAAGTCAGAGATCTTAGGGTTTCCAGGATAAAAAAATACAAATTTATGCAACAGAAACACTATGATACAGTATACAGTTCAATATCGCCGAATCCTGGTGTTAAGTTAACTGATACTGTATTCTTCGAGTTTTCACAACAATGATTAATATTTAGCAAATTTTGGAACTTTTAGTATTTCAGCTTTAACACTTCTTCATAATCAAATGTAAGGCTATCATTGTTTTTATCAAAGTCTCTTTCAAACAAACAAATTTTCAACCATTCTTCTTTCGTGAAATGTTTTTATGCTCTTTGATCAAGGAAGAAATACCCTCTCTTTCAAACTGAAGAGATGAAAATGCTGACATATTTTGAAATTTGATTTTTGCAGTAAGTCTGTTTAAATCTAATGTTGAAGGTTCAAACGAAGTAGTTTTAGTTTCTTTAAAAAAAAACCTTTTAACTATTTTTGTGAAAATACTGCCCGATTCAGAAGAATTGTAATAATGAAAGCAATATCTTAACGCTGACTTCACTGGAATAACTTCCTGCTCATTAAAAAATTTAATACCTCCTTTGTACGAGGTTATGGCCGTCTTACGGCAAAGTTTATATATTTGCTGTCTTTACTTTTCAAAAATTAATAGAACTGTTCAAAAGAAATGTATCTGTTTTCTGTATCATCTACTTGCTTTACATTAAAGAGACTGGTGAACTTCACAATTATGCCGTATCGTCACATATACATTTAATTTGCAATAATTTAACAAAATAAAATGAAGAAAATGCAAAAATCAGGCTGAATCAAAATCTGTTAACACTACTGTATTTCAGAGTAGGTGCATAGTGTAAACCGACCTTTTGGACCTTCCTACAAGACTAACAGAAAAACAAAAGCATTTTAAATAATTAAGCTTTTACTATGTTACTCCAAAGTAGCTTATACGCTACGTGCGACAAGTTAACATAGCATAAATAAATAGTAAATAGTTAAAGGATTTTTTTCCTGCTTCATCTTGCAAAAGTAAAAAGCTGACTGAATGTAATAGAGCTCCTGTTGAATGCAACTTTATCTAAACCCTGATGAATCCTGCAGAGGTTACCTGCTGACCATATGGCACATTATCAGACAAATTAACACCTGATTGCTAGTGATTAACCATGACATATTGATTAGTTAAATGGCCTGTTACACTTTTGGCTTCCAAAACTTGATGTTGTGTATTAAAGCATTCCGTTTTAAACTTGACGTCGTCAAACTTCGTGAGATTTTATGAACAATTTGCATCATTATTTAGACATTTCCTAAGAAAATCGACCTACTTATTACCCAATAATCGAACAATTTCAATACTGTTTAATACCGATTAGTGCAAATATTATTTAAAGACTTAGTATAGGATAAAGGTTGATTCTAATCATTCTAATACTTCAGGTGCGGCATTGCTGCACGACCGATGTATCTAAACGATATTACGTAGAATCATGTTGCATCGATTATAACTACCACCCTTTATGCCAGATTTTACTCGTAATATTAGTCAGCCGAGAGCGAATTGCCGGACGTTAAAATGGTATAAATAACTACTGCAATATAAGGACTGTATCTTATATTAAAATGCACAAATATTCTATCACTATGTGAAAAGGACTTCAAGAAACATATTGTCTGAAATTATTTCAAAGAAATCAAAATTAACATATCGGAGGCTCTGCTTTGTTGAATGAAGAATCCACTGCATAAATTACAATATTTCCATAAAAATATTTAAATGATTGATTTATCTTGATTTTTAAACTACAATTTATATTATATAATATTTTTACCTCCATTTAATTTAATAGAAGCCAACAGAAATAGTCTAAGACAGGCGTTTCTCCGCGATCGCACTCACGTTATTTCATCAATATAATGCAGGTATAATTCAGGTATAATTTTGATGCGGTAATTTTCAAGAAAATGGTTAGAAAGGTATATTTACTATATTTAGCCAAAAATGTTGCCAGCCTGTCGACGATATAATTTCTTTTGGTGATCACATAGTGTTTGGCCACAAGGATTCGCCAAATAACCATTAAAAAGCGAGAAAGATCCCGTGTCTGTATGTTATAAAATATATTCAAAGGATAAAAATATATGCTGTTTTAATGATTATGTACCGATTCCACGTGGTTTGTGCTTTACCGCTGCAAGGCAGCTTAAAAATGATGACATTAGTCAATCTACTCTGTTGACTAAACGCAATTGACCAGTTGACCATTTACGAATTGACCGATATCCACTGTTTAATTGATTATAATTGGAAAGAAAGTTGTGAATTATATCAATTTAGTCAATTATTGGCATAATGTGCTTATAATAGTGTTGTATAAAAAGTCCATAAAATGATCAGTTAAACAAGATTAAGCGAAATCAGGTCATTTCACTGAATGAAATGAAATTAAAAATTCCATAACATTTATTTCTGGTTTATCATTAATGATAGTTTAAGGCATTCGGATATTTCAGTAAGATTGCCGTTAATAGAAGTACACGTAAAATGATTCAAACGCGTCTTATCGATCAATATCGTCAAGATTGGCATTTTAATATGCAGCTATCTAATAAGGGAGAACCTATGGGAGCTTCAAAACATCTTTAGAGCTTGAAAAATATCTTACATTATTATTTAAATTCAGAATGTGTAATAATCGATTAGCGGTTGAAGCTTTGCGATGGCAAAACATTCCTTTTGAAGATCGCTTCTGCAACCTATGCAATAATGATAGATAGATAGATAGATAGATAGATAGATAGATAGATAGATAGATAGATAGATAGATAGATAGATAGATAGATAGATAGATAGATAGATAGATAGATAGACAGACAGACAGACAGACAGACAGACAGACAGACAGACAGACAGACAGACAGACAGACAGACAGACAGACAGACAGACAGACAGACAGACAGACAGACAGACAGATTAAGACATACAAACATAAAAGTAAAATATATGCAAATGTCACCCGCATTTTAAATGCGGGAGAGACAGTATTAACAGCACAAACAAACAAAAAACAACATACAGTATGTAATGACAATAAATATATGCCTATAGTTATAAATATTTTAACAAATATTCTGTTAATAATGGTGATATCGGTATTGAACGTCACTATTTATTAAAATGTAGATATTTCGACGAAGCGCGAGTCAGAATATTTGAAAATATCCGTATATACGACAGTGATGCCTGCTTCCCTTATCTAATGAAATCCACGTCTGAAGAAGTCTTACTGAAGATCAGTAAATTTGTAAAAATTGTAATGGCAAAATTCAAATGACCTGTTTCAAGTTCGCAATAGAACTATGACCTATTTATTTCATGTATTCATTTATCTTACTTCCTTCGTAGAATGTAATCACATGCGTAATGAACACGTTTCTTTTTCTCTTTTTTTCCATTTTGAGTCTTCAAATCTTACAGTAATGTAAACGTCTTTAAAATAAATTTGAGTTTTCCTCCGTATAAATACTACTCACTATAATATTAAAAATATGTTTGTTAACACCTCGATATTTATGTTAAATGAACCTAAAATCTGCCCGCCACCATAGTATATGTTGACTGTTCCCATGTTACATGTATCACATGTCTGGGAAAATAAGAATTCTGTTCTGTTCTGTTCTGTTCTGTTCTGTTCAAGAGGTGAAGATGGTAAGAAATTTAATAAATAATTTCCAGTTAATTCTGAATAGAACACAACTGACAGTATACATGAGTGACAAAATAATAACAAAAATGTTTATTTCTTTCTTCATAATTGAAATCTTTAAAAAGGATACACCATATTGATGTCAGAATCGTAATACTCATGTGGGCATTTAAAGTGATGTTTTATGTTATTTAGTTTTTGTGTTTGGATGGAAAATTGACTTTTAGGTCCAGCTATTTTTCTTTACTGTTCTAACTTTTCAGGTAACATAAAATTAAATTTATAACATTTATTTGTGTAAAGTTTTATTGAACTGCATTTCGTCGTTAGAGAGACTTTGATAGTTTTAATTGTTTGTCGATAGAAGTGTAATTAGGAGTGCGGATGGCCCTTAAATGATGCTCTTGTATTAGGTGTAACCCTCATAATTTCACGAAAATGTTGTGCTGACTTTAATTTTAGCTAACTTTGAACATTAGGGACACCCGAATGTAAGCTCATTCTGCAAAATAACTAAATACTGGAAGAGCGTTAAAAATGAAAAAATAGTTGCCGTGTACTGTTTCATATAAACTTTGTTTGATTTATTGTTTAACTTATTAAACTATATATTTGTTGGAATTATTTGTGATTTGTTATATTGTATTTGGTAGAAATAGATTATATCACAAGTTTGAAAAATGATTCTTGTATTATAGGGAAATTAACAGAGGTCAACATTGAAAGAAAAACAAGTTGTATACATGTACAGGGTGATTTGAAATTTAATAGCGTTCATATCATCAAACATAGGCTTACAGTTTTCACATATTAATAAACTAGAGGCTTTAAAGTTTTGTTTGATATATAGCATAGCATACTTAATGGAATGTAGTCCGTATATCCGAAATAATATTTACAACAAATGTTCAATTTGACGTCAATTTTCGGTGATTATTACTTGAAGTCTTTTCTTGGAATTGCCTAATTTGGCAGATGTGCACATCTGTAAATTTAAATTTTTCATTTCTTGTTAAACTAATGATTTTAGCTCTTGCACTGATGTTTATTTAGGTGTGTACACCTTACCTTTTAAATTTCCCCAAAGAAAAAGTCAAATCGGCCACATAAAATTTCAAGAAAAAACTTGACGTCGTTATCACCAAAATGGACGTCACATTTAACATTTGTTAAAAATAATATTTTGGATATATCAACAGCATTTCTTATTCAAGTATGGTGTGTTGTATATTAAACAAAACTTTGAAGCTTCTAGATTATTACTATGTAAAAATTGTATGCCTATGTTTGATAATATAAACGCTATTACATTTCAAAAGGGTATCAGATATTATGGATCACCATGTATATTACTAGTACTTACATAATAAAAAAATGCATTATTGTTTCTGCTAGTACAGATATTACATGTATTAAACAACAGCACATATTTATATTTCTTATGTATGATACATTTATCGCTGCTGTAAGACAAAGAAAAAACAGAGTGTACTGAGTATATTGAATATATTTATTTATACAGCGTGTAAATTGAAAATTATTTAACCTTTTTCTATCTTTTGCTTATATAGTAAAAATGCATGACCTAAACATTAAAGAGTATTATTTTAAGTTTAAGTGAATACAATGAAATTAGCATAATTATGACTGCAGTCTGAATGGTTTTATGCTAAGGACACTAATCTGTTTATGGTCCCTGTTTATTGACTGGAAGTAACCTCATTATTAGCGTCTAATTATACAGATTGACAGATTCATTTCTCCCCAAGGAACCGACCGAATAACTTCATTGGCTTGATTTTTAATTCATTTTTAGTCTATTCACTGTTCTTATAGATGTGCTCATTGTGTTCAGAAATTCACAACTGAATGTATAGACCCTGTCAATGTTGTGTCTGACATTTAAGAGTTGTTTGCAGAATTTATATTGGTTTCTGCAAGGTACTTAGCACAAAACCCACAAAATTACTTCTTTGGATTCAATTTTAGTCTATTCACTGTTTTTGTATTTGTTTTCAGAAAATCACTACTGAATTTTTTAACCATCGCAGTGTATACCAGAGGCATATCTGGGTCTACACTGCGGGTCACAAATAATATAATATTCAATAAAAATTCCACATCTGTGCAGACTGATAGGGATCTACACCGTTTGCTTATAGATTTGTTACATTATTTCTTTCCAAGATGCAAAAAGTGTAGATCCAGATCTGATTACACGGATTTGGAGGCTGATATAGATATACCCAGGTCACAAGTGGTACAGTAGTCATATTTGTGGCGTAAATGATTAAAGAATCAATGATGAATGATTTTTACGCAAGCTGGTATGTTATGATATGTTATATGATATATATTATAAGGGAATTCCGAGAGCGCATTTTGCTGACTTCTTACGGGGGTTCAAGTTGTCATAGTTATTGTAGTGGGCGTATATTCTATAAACACTTGAACGGTGACTGGCCAATTGACGATCGAATAACTGAATATTTGAATTGTTAACACGATTCCGGAGAAATGCAAAACCAAAAAGTGAAGAAATTTCTTTCTTTCAAATATTGCATTAAAACGAAGATACTGACAAATAAGTCTTTCATTTAAGCTGCCTTTTCACAATTTCATTGTGGAATGAATTGGTTACTATTTAGTGAAATATTTATCATGCATATAAATGACTATAAAAGGAGCGAATTGGTCAAAACTACATTTTAAGCATGTTGTGAATAGATTTGACGTGCATTTGTTAGAATATTACATCACATTTACCGAGTTTGTTGTCAGTAAAGCTTGCCAAAGATACCGAAAGGCCAAAATGGCTGACCATATTCTTGAATGCGGTCACAGGTTTCGATTGATTACGGTTATTTAAAGGTAAAGACCAACAGGGAATACTAGTAGGAGTCAGATTATGTGTTCGGCGATTAATTTCTTTTAAAAATAATGTTGAAAGTGAAGAGAAAAGTGTAATAGTAAAAACGTATCACGTTTTTCTCTGTATAATTATTTAACCTTTTTTTTAAAAAAAACAAAACAAAACATTTTGACATTTTACATACTTTGTTGTTATGACATCTTCCAAAGGCGCACACAACAATATGAATGAAAAGATAGAAGATAACGCCGAATTTCACACTAAACAGTCAACAAAACTTACGTCTTAATAACCTAAAGCTAAGTCCTAGTGAAGTGTGAAATCATTCGAGGACAGTAAACAGTTAACACATCCGCGACTGGGAATCAACTTTTGTGTATTTCCTTTGAGGACATGGAACAGTTAACACACTCGCGATTGGGGATCAAGTGTGTTCTTCCTTTGAGGACACAACTGAGGACAAAGTGTGATTTTGAAGTTGAAAATTTACGGTGTCATACACAAAGTATACACATTCATTGAAAAAAAACGGTCAAGTCGGGACAAGTTTAAGAAACCAATTTTTTATTGTTTTTTTACTATTTTCAGCATTTTGAGATACATTTGTAAAATTGTCAACTGAGACGTCCTCAGTTGCCAAATTTGTCCCCAATCGCTGCTGTGTTAACTGAAGTTTGTCTTCAGAGGAAGGTGTTTGAGAGCGCACACACACACACACACACACACACACACACACACACACACACACACACACACACACACACACACACACACACACACACACACACACACACACACAACTCATATGCATACATTTAGAATAATCAGTGAATTTTATCTACAAGGCTCTTTTGTAATTGTTGTCTTATCGTACATGGTACATAATATTCATTAATACATGTCCAATTATTTGCGCGGTGATTGACGTGCAACGTCACTCATGTCAATCAAGTTGACTTTATTATGTTTACTTTTCCAGTTGTATTATTTAATATGTTCATCCATGAAAGGATGTAATTGCTACGTTATATAAATGACCAAATATGATATAAGTATATAATTATTTTAACTGTTTTAAAGACGTGTTCGGTTCCATAGAAATTTATATTATTTATTGGAAAAGCAATATGCCTCTTCGTGATAGTTATTTTAGACTGTCCCGTTATATGTTGGTGCTATGGATGTTGTCATCGTAAGTTGTCATTGATAAAAAAGGAATAATATCAACATCTCCCAAAGGGAAAAATGCAGTTACATCAAACTTTGCATTAATCAATTATTATCTTAATAATGTTTGTTTATTTTTATACCTTTAGAAAAGTTAGAACAGTAAAGAAATATAGTTTGACCTAAAAGAAAACCACAAAAACATATAGCAACAATAAACTTCAATTTAAATGCCTTCTTGAGTAATGAGTTACTTGCAGCAATATCAAAGGTCCTTTTGTCTAACACATGTATACAGTAAGAGATATTTGTATAAATAGATGAAAAGGGAACTTTGAAAGCCACCGAACACGACAAATATGAAACTACTGCAGGCTCGGTTTGATTGAGCCTGTTCATGGGCAGTAATGGGAATGCTTATTACTGCCCACGCCGCCTAGCCCCGGGTTGAGCACAACTCAGTAATTACACCATTAAATAGTACAATTTCGATCCATCCCAAACGATGGTATGCATATGGCGGTGAACATGGAACCTTCAATGAGGTATTTTCAGATTAATACCATTCCATGTTCAGCGGCGTATGGTCCCCAGATAAAAGAATGGGTTTGCCCTAAACGAGAAAACAATAGGCGGAACTAAACAGAATAGAATTTTGACAGGGGATCTTAGAATATAAATCCTGCATATCACAGACTACGCCAAAGGCAAAATTTAAAAAGCAGGAAGTATATCCTTGGGGGTGATTGGACAATATCCAAATCGACATTGGCTGAGATATTGAAACCACCTATCTATAAACTGGCCGAAATATTAAAACAAAAGGAATTTTAGAAGTACTATAAACATAGTACATAAGTATCGTGCTAAACGACCTTCAAGTGTGTTTGGCCTTAAATTTCAAGGTTGCGAAATTGGATGACACAAAATGAAATTGTTGATTTTTCTCTTCATAAGAAAGTTCTTTTAAAGGATCTTGCGTATTGTCATTATTATTTCGATCATGTGGGCATATGAATTGTTTTTGTTTTGCGATGTTTCGTTTTTTTGTGTTTGATTGCAAATAGAATTTTAGAGATTTTCAAGCTTTAACTATTTTTCTTTACTTTTTTAAATTGTCTTAACGCTTTCGACTTTTCTTTATTGGAAAATCATAGAAGTTTGTATAAAATGTAATTGAAATGATTCCACTGTAAAATGTTTCTAAGGTCGCCATGAGAGTATCTTCAAGAATTTTAAAGTGATCTTAAGAAATCCAAAAAAAACAGGGTTGTAGGGTAAAGTTTTTCATTTCCGTCGTTGTTTTGATCCAAAACAAAAAATATGATCTAATTGAAATGAATCATAAAATATTTGTAAGGTTGCAATAAGGTAAATATTGTGCTTGCAACGTCGACATTAACTATTCCTCAGACCTCATATTTCGTGGTAACCGAAGAACCCAGCTTACTTGAACACGCATGTAGGCGCAATAATACAGTTAAAAAGTGAGTGTCACCGTAGGATGTGACTTTTCGATTTCTACCTAAAGACTGTCTGCACGGCGACAGTCTAAAAACAGTCCTTTGTCATCGGTCTCAGAACTTACAAAAGACTGTGTTTCGTAACATGAAGAGCAAATAACAACTCGTTAGCATATATGTAAGAAAGGAGAAAACGTCTCTGCATCTTCTTATACAATGGCAAACAGGATTTTAAAATCACGCAAAACCGGTTGGTTTTCGTGGATATTTTACGTTCCTTTGCTCCGCAAATTGAAAAAAAAAGACAAGACGAGAATTAATTATGTTAGCGATATAAACAAGACGATGACGCGGAGAGACAACGTTACGAGACTACGAAACATTAAATCAACACAGTTTATCAAGGAATTTCGACCAAAATATAAGTTTTGTCTTATGGCATCCAAATGGCATGTAAGACTAAAATGTTATTGTTGTTTTTTTTTTCAAGTTTTCGCACGAAAACACGACAAATTAGAAAGATTCGTTTGTTCGTGATTTACACCCATCCCAGAAATTTGTCGTGGCAGAAATCATTCCCTATTGATGATCGGTGAAAACAACTTAAGAAAACACAGTGTGAAATAAAAAAAAAACATGACGTAATAGATATTTTTCCGCTTGTGAAGATTTGTTTTCCAAAAGTCGGTGGCAGATGGAGCATACGGGGAGTGAGTGTTCAGGGATGGTATCTAAAAAGGCAATATATGCATGTCAGGAATCGCCACACTAAAAAAACACAGCCTCCCCACGCAGCGAAAAAGAAGAGAGGAAGAGAGAGAGCACATGATTTATATTATGTATGTCAATTCAAATAGGACGCCACAAACAATTAACAAAGAAGAGAACCATTGGGGATACCGCCTTGGAACGGTCAGTGGCAAAACAAATTGCCACTGGGGGTTTAAACCAGGTTCTAGGGTGCACCAACCTCACACTTGCCCCAACAGGTTCTCGTATCACAAAACAAGTACAAATTGTCTTGGTGAAATAACTCCAACCCACCCATCAGCCCAACAATGTTGCATGCAAAAGCATACAAACATATAAACATAAGAATTTAATAGCATTGCAAAGCCAAAGGGCGGGTACTCAATGATCTTTCCGAGACCAGAGCACCTGGAGTAGAAATCGTTCATATTCTAACCAAAAACTAAGCAACGGTGGAGATCATTGCATCGAGGATTCTACGGAATACCAGTCATGCAACACATTTGCATGTTGTATAATTTTCGTCGAAATGGCATATGGAGATATAACAGTAGTTCGCTGTGTGCATCTATCTACTTGTCCGGTTACGTAGAAGAAAACAAATAAAACACGTTAAGGTGGAACGCGACCCCAAATGTTTTTTCGAGTTTCCTCACGAAAGTTCGCATACAAATAATTGATCATATGCCTGATTTGGATGTGTGCTTACTTTTTTTATTCTTAGCGGTTTCGAAACTACAAGCCTTCATACTACGCCCCTAACGTCACTTTTGAGACGTCTGTCAAATTTCCCGCGTTCAAGCAACAAAAGCCGATATTTCAGTCCGTCTTACAAATAACTTCATGTACATATAATTTTTTTATCCGCGGCTCAAGTTTTACAAATTTAATGCGTCTTAAACATCAGTTTTCAGAGACAAAATGACTCCCATTTTGCTTAAAAATTCGCGGTTTTCGTTGATTATAAAAAAATCTGCAAATTTAAGTTTTGATTTTTTAAAACTCTATTGATTAAAAGTTTTACGTCATATCGTTTAATATCAAGAAAAGTATACCTTACCAGCTTCATTTCGCTCAATATCAGTTTATCTTATCCCTTTATCTACTTTCATTAGGCGTTGAAATACAATACTGAAAATTATGAAATTGACAATTTTTCGATTTCGATCCGGTCCGCTTCCGATCCAAATGCCATCTTTAACCGATCCGATGTGCGGTCCAATTCCAATTCGATTGCACTTCCAATTTTCCACTCTAGACAATACGCTCCAAACGATCTTCACGCTCAAACCGATTTTTCCGATTCCGATCTTTTCGCTCCCTCATTGGTCATTACTAATAGCGTGTCTCGCTCTGAATTTACATTTCTGAGACATTTTGCTTACTTGCAGTACGGTTATTTGTTTAATTTTATTGTTTTAAGACTGTTGTTACTAAGAAAGTAAAATGAGCATTTAGGATCTTAAATGAAGTCTTATTTAGATTTTACATCAGTTGAATGTAAGCGTTTATAACATTGCAAATTTTAAATTTCAGCTGAAAATTACACCTGATGTAAGTGTGATTTATGTTCATTTAAGCTGTTTAGGAATTGAACTGGTTTAGCGTAAATCAAGTCATTAAATTCTTTAGAAATATGTTTGCAACATCAAGCAGTTAATAAAGTTTTTAGCATAAATTGAAGCTGTGGGAAGAATATACCGTTGAAGAGATTATAAGCGTAAATGTACGCTAAAATATTGCAGTTTTGAAAGGCTTAGTAAAAATATGTTCCTTTCTCTTTGCGTAATTTATGCTGTAACATAGGAGTCAAAGAGATTGCCATGGGCTTTAAAGCTTGTAAAACATTGATAATAAACGAAAATCATGTTTATTTCTTTGTTTTCACCGCTAAAAATCAAAAGGTTAGAAAGGTTTCTCTTTTATTTCGGAGAGCGTTTATGGTTTCAAATTTCATTCGGGACTTAATAAATGTTACGTACACAAGTGTTTATTAGTACTACATAATTATATTTAATCGCGAATCTCCTGACTAAATAAATA
Organism: Corbicula japonica; assembly: GCA_038501625.1. Lineage (NCBI taxonomy): Eukaryota > Metazoa > Mollusca > Bivalvia > Venerida > Cyrenidae > Corbicula > Corbicula japonica. The sequence continues at coordinate 53,447 of JAZAYU010000707.1, read as the reverse complement.
ATACATTTACGCCAAAATGCAGCACGTTGAATGTACATGTATTGAAGTTATGTTTGATTGCAGAAAACGCAATTAAATTGCATTGTATTGTCGAAAATTGCTTTGTTTAAAGTCGTAAAAAGGAACTCTAGAAGCGATCCGTACGCTACACTGTACCATATATAACTGATAAACTATAAATAGAAGTGATCCGATCTGATCCGGTCAAATCGCTCCGGTCTTTTTACTCCAAGCGATCCAAACGCTCAAAGCTATCCGATCCGGTCAAAACACTCCGGTATTTTCATTATTTTCATTGACAAATTTTGTTATTGGCTTTATTTTTATAAATCGCTAATTGCAAATTAAATATCTTTAAAAATTAAAACTTATTATTCGGTAGCATTGTTATCGGACTAGCATTTTGGAAAGCAGAAAAACTAAATCGTCAGTCTAGAGAATAGGGTTTCGTTCGTTTTAACCAATAGCAATCGGCCATTTTTAGAAATTAGACTGAAGAAATCAAGCTGAAAACTACTGAATGGTAGCTTGTCAGCGGATTATTAGACCCTTAAATTCAAAGGAGCATAAGGCCCAGTGACGGAACAATCAGATGCATGAAGTTGTTCTTGAAAACAAGATGTATACTAAGGCTGGTGAGAACCAACTTCTATGTGAAGATGAATTGTGAAATGTACCTCGCAATGTTGGGTCAATCACATTCACAGTGTGAGACACACTGAGCTTAGCGTAGACCAGCGCCACAAATCAGTTTTGAATAAGAGTTTTTTTGTCACTGGTCATGTTCGTCATTCAGAGAGCTCATGGCAGTCAAAGATATTGTTTGTGAGAGTACTGAACAGCTGATCACGAGGTATGAGATTTCTTTTAAAAGTTTTATTTATTTTAAAACACATGGCACAAGAGCGAATCTACACCACAGTGGCTTTAAAGACTGACCTTGTTTTCTAAAAAAAAAGAATCTGACCGCCGCCCCCCCCCCCTTAAAATGAGGGTCTACACTGGGTCTACACTGCATAAACATGTTTATTGTTGTGTTTGATAGATGGGGATTGTTATCAGTCTATTCGCACCAAATTTATGAGCAAATACCATGGAATCATCCTCGGAGACCCAGTGGTGATTCCGCTCGCTACATCAACCCCTGGGACAATTAGCTAGAAAAGCTTTGAATCTGACGCCGGAAAATCGATACGAAGCGTGATCGCGTGCGGTCCAATCAGATAACGGCTCTCATGTAAGGATCATTTTCATTGGTGATCTCGCTCATCCGAAAATTAGGATGAAACCAATGAAATGATAGTATTCGTTAAGCGGTAAATCGGATGAAATTCAACTAATTGTCTCAGGGGTTGATGTAGCGAGCGGAATCACCACTGGGTCTCCGAGGATGCCATGGAATTGGTATATGGTTTACAGTCAATCGGCCTAAAACAAGTCAACTGAGCCACACTTTATTTAAAAAAACTCAAATAGGCCTCAAAAAGGCCACGTTTTCATTTAGTTGAAAAAGTTTTTTATTATCATTGTGTTAATATGTTCTATGTCAGTTTATGATGTTTTATAAAATATTTTTCAACAAGTTGCTTCATTGATTGGACATTTTGTACAAAGCAACATACATGTACTTTTTCCGGATTTTTGTTCAAGACTATCATGACTAAACATGTGGGAAAACAATTAACAAAATGTTGCAACAAAAGAAAAGACATCATTTATATGTCAATATGCTCTTTTGATCAATGACCTTAGTCTACAAAAGTCACTAGGTCTACACAAGCACATTATCAAATATTGATGGTTGTAACATTCTGCATTGTCAAACATGGAAATTGGTCTAGAAATAAATGTATTTATTTATTAAATATGAAACCTTTGATTGCATTAGCATCTCTGACTTTTACTGCAAGTGTTGTAAATTGTGTTCTTATATAACATTGTGATACCCTGACAAAACTGATTGAATCAACATCTTGGGTAGGTGTAGGGAAGAGATTATGACTGTAACATAAATAAATTTATTTTTTGATGACAGTCCAATTTTTAAAGCAAAAATGACAATCAGATGATGTTTTTATTTGTTCTTGGGTTTCAGGATAACAAGCAAAATTTTAGATATCAATTAAACAGTTATACTATTTTTAAAAGCTTGTGTAAATCTAAAAACAAAACTAACTCTTTACAGTGTTGTCATATACAATAGACTTACCAGTACTGCCTGAATAGACTTGCGGCCTATTTGACATGGTCCCTCCGGAAACAAATTACTTTTTTATATTTTTGCCAAATACATGACAGATTGTCCTAAATGCATGAAATTTCAGGTTTTATAAATTTTATAGACAATAATTTTCTCAAAGTAGCTACTGAGTTTTACCTTTTTAATTTAAATACACAGTAATATGAGATTTTAAATAAACAAGAAATTTACCCTTTTACTCTACAGACATGCCTTTTTACCCATGTGAGACAGTAAAGATCCAGATTAGCTGGCACATCTGATCAGGATCTACACTGTTCACTTTTTGGTCAGAAATAACCTAATGATTTAAACAAGTGAACATTGCAGATCCTGATAAGACATCATGGATGTGCTGGCTGATCTGAATGTACACAGTTTTTTTCCATGCCATAAAGGTGTTTACATGTAGGAAATGGTTAATCTCCAATACATTATCATCAGTTGTGACCAAAAAGTTTGACCAGAAAACAGAATACATGTGAACCAAGAATAGCATGAAATATCAAGTTAGTGCTCATTTTGGGAATTAAAAGTGTTCTATTATTACCATATCTTCTGACATGTGCACATTTCAACATGGTTTCATAATTAAAATATGTATTTGTGGTACATGTATAATCAAATACACTATTACAAGGTGTCTGTTTTGTTTTGTTTTGTTTTATTTTTGCAAATTTTGTTAAATATTCATGGTGTCACTAAATTTGCTCAGCATCAAAAAGTTGTGTTTTAGCAAATATAAAAAATCAAAGCTTTCATAATCATTTAAATTGTTGAAAAAAAGTAGATTGCTGTGAAGAGGAAAAAACATTTCTTGCCATGTCAGTGGGTTTTTGGCCTCTTTATATACATGTAAAAATCTGAATATACCGGTACTTGGATCTGCTTAAGCTGGACTTTTAAAAGAGAAATTTACCTATTTTAAAGTAGTTTTGTCTACATTTCTGCAATGAAAAATACAAAATCAAGAAAATACCAACTGGAATGAGCTTCAGAATTTGAAATTCACATTTTCCAGTATATTACATTTATAAAATACTTACCAGACAGAGATCCAAAAGTGGTTATGAATAATGGCATTTTTTATTGCTAATTGATGTGTTCATTTTTGCAAACAATAATCTCTTTACATCGTTATTAATACATTTTAAAAAAGGGCCAACAACCGTTTTTATTCATGATTTGATTGGCAACTGCAATTCATTTATGTAATGAAAATAGATATAAAGAAGCATTTTGTAACAAATCAGTAACTAAGACCTGTAAAGGATTGTTACATATGGATAATCAGACTACATGACATTGTACATGTTTATGTTTAATTGATTGAGATTATTTCATCTATTTTGGCCCAATAGCTGAACTATTTTTCAACGTAAATAAGTAATTCTATCATGCACATTCAAGTAACTTGGCTCAAATGTACCTTATTGTCACCAAATATGTACCATAATGTCAAAATATTTTTCACGCAGCATCTATAGCTTCAATTTGCTGTTGTTAATAACTGAAAATTCCTATGTCATTGTCATTCCTGGAGATATTTTCAAATATGCCCCAAAATCTAGGTGATGTATCACACTACATATTGAAGTCTCAATATGGTGTTAATGTGATGCACATGTATATTAAAACAGTACGTTTTAGGTCTAGATTATAACTTTATTCATATACATGCATATATTTTGTTAATAGCATGGGACAAGTATGTGCAATTGCAAGTTACAAATGCAAGTGTACTCAAGGTAACATTTTAAAAAATAAAATTTATTTTTCAGACAATAATATATTGATGTTCATGCACATGTGACATAATATTTAGAAATTACATGTATAAATGAAGAATTTATCAATATTCAATATTGCATTAATTGAGGTAATGGAAAACATTTGGGTTGTAAATTTAAGGAAGAAGCCTTAATTTTTGTGTGTTTACACATTAAAAACCCAAATGTTTAGTTAAAGTCAGATTGCCAGTTGTCCAGCTGAATGAAGTTGATGTAGACTTAAATTCTTTCCAAAAATCACATAATCGTGCATGAATATGCTAACAAATGTTAGAAGCAAACTATTTTTTATTATAAATCATTATCCGAGATTATTAAAGCTAGAGCTCGATAAGAAGCAGTTCCTTAGATCATATTATTAAAAAGGTAAAGAGAACAGTTTTCTTCTCACAGATAAAATCCTCAATATTTAAACATTTTGATTGTCAAAATAATGTGTTTTATTGGATATCTGTTCCTGGTGAACACATGATTACTGAATACATAATTTTGTCCTCGTTTGAGGCCCTAAAACTGGGAACAACCAAAAATATTAAGTAATACAACTAGATTATCAACCGTTCAGTAAACATTCTGTGTTTTTTGTCATTTACAATTTATAATTGTAATTTAAAGGACACTAGCAGAAAACAATACAATAAAAACAGCAGAATAAATATTCATGTTGTAACATATTCTATAGATCTATCAGAACCCAAAATTATTCACTAATTAATTTATTCCTTTAGTGATTCATTTCTTCATTCCCTGACTGTTTGACTGACTGATTGATTTATTTATTGATTGATTGATTGATTTGTTCGTATTTGCTGGTAATCAGAGATCGCTAACGTCGATAATTACAGCACCACAAAAGACGTGTATACACGTACTTTGTGAAATAGTGATTACAATATAAATCCACAGTAAAAGATATTTGAATTAATTAAATATGGAGATATAAAATTAAATATATTACGGAGATGTAAATCCATTGTTCCTGAATACATAAAGAAAGAACATGCAAAACATATAAGTGTTCCTACCAGATTTTATATGTGAAAATTTGTCAAAAACTCGAAATTATAAAACGTTTAGTTTATCTTATGCGATTAAAATGTTAAAAAATCCAAGGCATCTTTTTAAAACAGCTCGAAAGGAATTGTTGCCATGATATGTCCTTTTTTATATAAATAATTCTATGCGCCACTATTTTATTTTATTTAAGTAACAATACATACGGCGATTTATAGCCATTTACATTCTTCGATGGTGTTGTTTGATAGTCATGTGCCTTGACAGGAATTATAACTGCCAAAAACAATATCTGAATTGTATCAGGAATGTAATGACTTTTTTATCTGATACTAAATTGTATTATTTTCTTTAATAATAATTTTACATATTAACTAAATTTGCCGAACACACAAGTATTTTAAACGTCAAATGAAAGTAGATCGAGGGGTAAGATAAACTGATACTGAGCGAAAACCAGCCTAGTAAGGTATACGTTTCTTGATACATGTATCAACGATTTGTCGTAAAAGTTTTAATCAATAGAGTAAAAAATCAAATTTAAATTTGCAGATTTTTTTATAATCAACGAAAACCTCAAATTTTTAACAAAACGCGACGGCATTTTGTCTCTTTAAATTGAAGTTAAAGACGCATTAAATTTGTAAAATGTGAGCCACGGATAAGAAAATTATATGTACATAAAGTAATTTGTAAGACGGACTAGGTGATAACATTTCGTAGCAATCAACGCAAAATTGACTGAAATATCGGATTTTGTTGCTTGAACGCGAGAAATTTGACAGACGTCTCAAAAATGACGTTAGGGGCATATTTTGAAGGCTTGTATTTTCGAAACGGCTAAAAATACCAAAAAACAGGGGGTAGGACGTTAAGTAGTTTATAGAAAATATTAAGTGGGAAAAATGTTTTGCAGAAAACAAAATGGCGTAAATTCGTCAAAATCTGAGGACTTTCAGCCTTTTTTATTCAAAGTAAGTAGCTTTTTCTTTGTATTTTACAATATAAGTGTGTGCATTCTGTGGCGCAAAGTATATATTTCAATCGGCAATAAACCGTTTCATCGTAAACTTGGAGATGAAAAAGTTAATGAAGAGGTTTTAGCCCTCAGTGCAATGTATACCCATGTCTTTCATGTATTTGTCATGGAACATACGCCTTTTCTGACCATGTTTGTCGTACATTTTGCATGCCTTAAATAGATAATCATGCCTGAAAGGCTTTGCACTTACTGTTCTGTTTTTGCATCAACTGCCGACGTTGCCTGAACATAGTTTGACCACATTAAGCCCTGTTTTCGTTTATAGAAAACACTTTATACCCGTTTTGTTTGGTAGAAAACAGGATTTGCATGTCTATGGCCCATAAATTAACATGGTGGTTCTGTGAACTGACTATAGAGTTAAATTTGAACAATGAACAAGGGTTTGCCAGTGAAACAGAAGACATGTTCCAGTACAGTACAGTAATTTTCTGCAATTAGATTTATAGCTGTCTAAAATGTGTTGTGTAAATAGCCATTAAAGACAGTCACCTTTGTCACATTACAGCAGTCATATTGGTCTTTATATTGAACTGTGACAGTTTATTTGTAATATATAATATAAAGCATTGGATCAAAGGACACTTGAGTCCAACTTGTTTTGAGTTGTTTCCTCCATTAAAGTCCATTCTAAAAATTTCAGAGATCACCAGTTTGATCAGAGAGAAAGACACACAGCAAAACATGGAAAATGGAAAAATAAGCAGTATTAAAGAAGCTCCAAGACTGGTGTCTACTCAGTACGGGCAGATTACAAGGTTGATGAAAGTCCACACCATATATACTGTATAATTATGGAGAACTGACTGACTGTTATTACTTTCATTGATAGTTCTATTTCATGTGATCTCATGCTGACTGGATTGAATAACATATCAATGATCTCAATAAATATTTAAAATCTGTGTTTTGACTCTTTATCCGGTCTTGCTTATGTACATGTAACAGAAAAATTAACTTAGCATCTGTTTTCTAATTAACTATCTCAAGTTGCAGTGAGATGTATAAAACAAATTTAATTCGGAAATAGCTGCCTAAGAATTAAAGGATCCTGCATACATTGTATGGTTGCATAACATGGTTGACAAAACTTTATAAACATTCTTATTCAAATTGAATTAGTAATTGCATTCATGATTGATTGAAAGACTGGCTGAACAACCAGTTCAAGCCATTTACTCTGTTGTACTGACCACTTTATCACATGAATCAGGGTAGGGTAGGATTAGATGAGTCAAAAAAGAGGGATAACAATATATAAATAACACAATTTTAATAGATGTTGTGTGGTAAAATTTGTAAATTACTAAATTTTAATACCAAGGACATGGTTATATACTCTGAAATTGTAGAAGTAGTTTGTGCCACAAACTTTTACTATCATACAAAAACAGACTGTGACTCCTACATACCTGTTGTTTTTGGAAGTAAGTTCGGGGGTATAAATATATATTGCTATAAACATATCAACAAAGAAGTACTCTACAAAGCAGGAATTCCTATGACACATTTTTTTTGGCACCCATTAATGTACTTTATTGCACACTGCAGTGACAAAGTGTGATTTGCTAATTATTAATATTGTACATATATTCAAATTTGGATGCAAAAAGGGTTATTTTATGCAAATAACCAAATTCTTAAAATAAAAAGAAAACCACATAATCCATGATAACACACAACAAACATCTTTCAGTTTAGAATAATTATAATTACATAATGTACACACAACAAGCATTTCATAATAATTACAAACAGAAGCATTGTAAATATTACAGGTGTTGGTACATGTTGTGCAACATCTGCCAAAGAATTATATTAACAACTAAATAAAGCAGATAATAAAAAACTATCTTTTCTGAAAACAATATAAAATTTATCATACAAAAAACAAAGATTCAGTATCCTTTGAAAAGGCATTGCATGCATACAATTAATGCTAATATTTTGCTTTTTTGAGAAATTTTTAAAATTAAAATTAAAATTTTGCATTTCAAAATAAGGTAAGAGAATACATTAAGTAGTATAAATTTCTGTTTAGGTTCAGTTCAGGATAATTAGTGTTTACAAGTTCAGCTGTTGTCTGGATTTAATCATTCAAACATCAAACTTCCTAAAACACTACACAATCTTTTTTGTTAACAAAACAGGTAAAAAAAAATAAAAAGTACCTAAACCGTTTCATCTACAGTATATGCCATTGACTGGATTTTACTAAAGTCAACACATTTTCCCCAAAACAGCAGCAGTAAACGTTCAATTGCAAGCATAAATATGCACATTTAAATACTCAAGTTAAAAGATTTCTTCTTCATCAATACCAAGCCTAAACGATAGAAGAATTTTACTTTTATCAACCTTGAAATGTGCCCGTACTGAGTAGACACCAGTCTTAGAACTTCTTCAATACTGCTTTTTTTTCCATGTTTTGCGTTGTGTCTTTCTCTCTGATCAAACTGGTGATATCTGAAATTTATAAAATAGACTGTTAATAAAGGACACTCAAAACATGTTGAATCAAGTGTCCTTCTTTGATTCAATGCTTTATATTATATATTACAAATGAACTGTCACAGTTCAATATAAAGACCAATATGACTGCTGTAATGAGACAAAGGTTACTTTCTTAAATGGCTATTTACACAACACATTTTAGACCATTGCATAAAAATACTGTACCGTATTGGAACATGTCTTCTGTTTCGCTGGAAAACCCTTGTTTATTGTTCAAATTTAACTCTATAGTCATTTCACAGAACCACCATGTTAATTTATGGGCCATAGACATGCAAATCATGTTTTCTACCAAACAAAACGGGTATAAAGTGTTTTCTATAAACGAAAACAGGGCTTAATGTGGTCAAAATATGTTCAGGCAACGTCGGAAGTTGATGCAAAAACAGAACAATAAGTGCAAAGCCTTTCAGGTATGATTATCTATTTAAGGCATGCAAAATGTACGACAAACATGGCCAGAAAAGGCGTATGTTCCATGTCAAATACAAGAAAGACATGGGTAAATATTGCACCGAGGGCTAAAACCTCTTCAATAACTTTTTCATCTCCAAGTTTACGATGAAACAGTTTATTGCCGATTGAAATATATACTTTGCGCCACAGAATGCACACACTTACATTGCAAAATACAAAGACAAAAGCTACTTACTTTGAAAAAAACTGGCCGAAAGTCCTCAGATTTTGAGGAATTTACGCCATTTTGTTTTCTGCAAAACATTTTTCCCACTTAATGTTTTCTATAAACTACTTAACGTCCTACCGCCTGAAAAAAGTAAGCACACGTCCAAATCAGGCATATGCTTAATTATTTGTATTCGAAATTTCCTGAGGAATCTCGAAAAAAATGGGTCGAGTTCCACATAAAAAAGTTGTCCGAAAAGATATATTTCTGATTTTGTACATCAATCTTTTACAAAAGTCGACGGCAGATGGAGCACATGGGAATATTGGAGTGAGTGTTCTGCATCATGTGGCACAGGGATGACAACTAGAAATCGTTCATGCTCTAACCCAAAACCAAGCAACGGGGGAGACCATTGTTTCGGTGAATCTACAGAATACAGAGTATGCAACACGTTTGCATGTCCAGGTATGCGTTATTTTTTATAATTATCGCCGTTATAGCTGATGGACATATTACATGTACAGTAGTAAGCTTTGTGCATCTATCGTCTTGTGCGGTTAAGTATAAGATCAGTGTAGAAAATTAATAAAACAGGTTGAAAATACATGACCTTGTATTTCAACATATTTCCGTTATGGTTGTTTATCTATTCCAAAAGTCGTCGGCGGATATAGCACATGGGGTTCGTGGAGTGGGTGTTCTGCATTATGTGGCACAGGGATGGCATCTAGAAATCGTTCATGCTCTAACCCAAAACCAAGCAACGGTGGAGGTCATTGCCTCGGAGACTCAACGAAATATCGAGTATGCAACACGTTTACATGTCCAGGTTTGCGATTTTTGATAATTCTCGCCGATTGGCTGAATGACATTTTACAGTAGTTAGGTTTGTGCATTTATCCGCCTTTCCGGTTATTTAGAAGATCGGTGAAGAAAATTAGTAAGAAACACGTTGAAAAACGCATGACTTAATACATATTTGTACGATATTGCAAGGACAATCATTCCCAAAAGTCGATGACAAATGGGGAGGAGGGGGCATGGAGTGAGTGTTCTGCATCATCTGGCACTTTATAGCACTCGCCGCCTGATTAGCTGATTTGCGAAAACACTATTTGAATACCTACTCGATTTTCAAATGTTTAAATGTTCGAATATTTCTGTTAATCAGCGAGCTTTTTTTCTTTTTTCACCTCTAACGCGCTTATCAAGCTAGAAGTATGTAAACAAGTAAACGGCTATGAAGACAGTTCAGTAGTTATGCGAAGTAGAACCAGTAAGAATTCCATTTTAACGTTACATTATTATATACTCAACAAAAATTTAAAGTATCCACTTTCTTTTTTTTTTAATTTTGTAAAATTTGAAATCGAAAACTCAAAAATCTATATGTGAACAAATTTGAATTTCTGATATCAATGCAAAGGGATAAAGTGTCCTTTAAAATTTGCAGCCACAACTTAGTTATCTTTCCCTTTGTTATAATTAGGGTTTCGGTAAAATATAAGTGATTCTTTGAATTATTCACATTTATCTGAATTTAATCACTTTCTCTACCTCTTCTGATCAATAAAATCACAAAATATTTTCCAATAACACAACTGGTCCTCGATAAACAATGCTAGAAAATCATTTCCAATTACCTCCCTTTAAATTAAATGTATAGTGTTTGTACTCCATTATAAATTGTTATTCGATTGATAGTTCCTCAGGTCTTTGTGTGGAAGTTTTTATTAAAAAACAATTAAACTTAAAAACATCTGAGACAAACAACTAACAAAACACCATTCAAAGCATTCCTGATTAAATGAAAATATATTTGTGAGATACTTTTTATTTTTGTTCATTATAGAATTACAGTAATATACAATATAAAGGTCAAACCTATTATGGAGAACTGGAACGTTAATCTCTAGGTTCAGTAGAGGAATTAAAATTCACATTTTTCAAAGTTTATACATGAAAGGCTGACACATTATAACAAATATTTAATCGAAGATATAACTATGAGTGACGTATCACACCAATTTTATCACGCGCAGTTTTACAGATTTATCCCGTTCGTTTTTTATTTTAAAGTTATATTATAAATCTATAACAATCATAGATATATAATTTCTTGTTTGGCACAACTCGTCTGAAGAGTTATCTGGCATCAACTATCATAAAGAGAATGTAAAGTTCAAGTCAAAAGGAGGTTGCGATGAGTAACTGAATGTTTTTTCCTATACGGCGATTGATCTTAATGAGCAGTCTTTTATAAGATCTATCAATAAGTGTTGACCGGTAATGCCTCTTTTTTTCAAAGTATATGTAACTGAACACAGGGTTGTTCTTAACCTGCACCAAATGCAAACACAGAAATGTAAAAATAATATTTAAAAAACACTGGATAGTGAAGTTTATTCATCTTGTTAAGGTTTACTTCCTCTCATGCAGACTTCCCGAAAGTTGAAAAAAGTGTCAGACATTTGGTCAGACAAGATGTGAAAAACTGTCTGACCGAAACAAATTCTGTCAGACCGAAACATGTTAAAAAGGTATAATAAAGTATTAGGAGATCAAATTTTTGTCTGAGATTCGGTCAGGTAACATTAGAAAACATGTCTGACCGGCTGAAATTTTACCAGACAGGTCCTTCGGTCTGGCAACTTTCGTGAAGTCTTCCCATGTTCTACAAAATGTAACCGTTGTCACAAGTTCTTCTGCTATGATTGGAAACGATACATGAACATGTTGTAGGCTGCTTATTTTGAGGATAAATACCGTAATCACCCTAAGTATTGGGACATTTAAAATAATTACCTTTTGTCGTGTCCCAAAATTTAGGGTTGTAAAAAAATATTTGTTTAAAAAGTGTCCTAATATTTTGGGTATAGTCGATTTGTATGCATGCACCAGTTATTATAAAATCATAATATCGTGTTATCACAGAACGTAAACGGATGGATCGTTATAAATTTGCTCTAAAAGTGTCCCAATATTTTGGGTATAGTCGATTTGTATGCATGCACCAGTTATTATAAAATCATAATATCGTGTTATCACAGAACGTAAACGGATCGATCGTTATAAATGATAATACCAAATCAAATAATTTTAAATTAATTATTTTTTTAATTATTTTATACATTTGTGCAAAGTTTCATTAAATGACATTTTCACTGTCATGTAACAGCTGCCCTGTACCAAACAGTGGGTAGCAGTCCGCAAGATGGCGACCAGTTAAACAACAAAAAGGTATGTGCTATTTTGTTTCCGATTTGTATACATATTTTAAGGATTCAGACTTATAATGAAAATGATCGTTGATTGATTAAATGATTGATTGCTTTTTTGCCGGTTTGTCCGTTTGATCCTGTAATTGATTAAAATAAATGTCCTTATTGGCAATTTCAAAATTGAAGCGAGAGCGACGACTGATTTTGGCTTTGGCTTTTTATTCTATGACAACGTTGTTGTTCTCGTAATATGTGACATCCATTTGAAGCGCCTCTAATTGCCTATCTTGTGGTATAACTAATTTTTACGAAAATGCGATTCAAACAAATTTTCTTGATACCCTGTACCGCCCCTCGGATTATAAGAGGGTACCTTGTATAGCCGTTAGATTAGTGTCGAAAAAGGTACCCAGTATGGTCTCCTTTTTCATGAGAACAGCTACCCTTAGAACTATGTTTTACTGTTTTAAAGTATCATTGTAGTCAACACAAAATAATTACAATATGATTCAAAATTGAATTCCTATAAAATCCCAAATCTTCAGAGATTTCACGCTATCATTGAAATTCTTACAAAAAAAAAATTTTTTTTATTCAAAAAGGTTCTGTTTGCATTTTTGGAAGAAGAGCTCTGCTATGCGACGAAACCCGGGCCGGAGATTATAAAAATAAATATTAAAATAAAATTTTAGACCAGTCTTAAATCTAAAACATCTGAATGACTAATGCTTGAGATTTGAGACTGGGCTCCAAACTCAGTTTTATTATCTTTGACCCAGTTTTTCAACGACCGAGTATAGCATCCAATGTTGCATCTCGATACAAGCTACCCACACATCAAGTTTGGTGTTAAAAGAAACCAGATAGTTCAAGTTATTACGTTGGGCCTGAATTTCTATTTTTAGCAACAGTTTCGTCCGAAGGGATGGGCTTCGCGGCGTAAAGCGTATCGCAATATATCGCAGTACGGGCCTTCCATACGTACCGCGGTATATTTTTGCGATCTCACACATGCATTCGAAGTAAACCGTAGGTTAATGAAACGTAATTAACTAGTGTGAGTATTGTAGAACAGTTGTCAAAGTTATCTTCGAAACAAATTGGGGTTTTAATGACTAGATTTCAATAGCTCAAACATAGCATGACCCAAAGATGGCTGAACTTTCGCTTACGTGCAAGAGAAAAAGTTTTTTTCCACAGAGAGGTCAACATTCAACCTTTTTATTAGCAGACAACATTGGATTGGATTTCGCAAATGTGTTGTTAAATGTGTAGTTTCGCACGACCACTTGATTGTAATTTTACAAGTAGCTACATTTTCCTGTGAAAAAGTATGAGATGAATTGGACTTTATAAGACAAATATAATTACAAACTGGAGCTTTTCCTTTTCGATCCTTACGATTCCTTACGATTCGCCCGACGTGTCTCCCAGTTGCGATGCAACGGTAAATTTGGTAAAAAGTTATTGCCGTACTATTCCGAGATCTGGTACATTCGCTGTTATATTTATCGACATTTAAACGTATGTAAAGCAAGAAAACAGAGCAATTTACCTATATAAAGTAACTTTCAAGAATTTTAATAATTTGGCTATAATTTATGGACTTTAACGAATTTTTCCGACCATACCGTAATAGGAGACCATGCCGATAAAGCGTATCGCCAAGAACTCAAATCGCAATATACCGGTAATACCGCCCACCAGTAGTCATTCATCTTGATCACGTCTGGGTAGCAGTCCTGAGTAGTCTTCAAAAAACCTACCAATACACAAAGTTTGCCGTAGGCCAAAGCAAACTCAAGTTACTGATTGGACACCCGCCCACCCGCCAAATCAAGATAAAATGTTTTCGTTGAACACCTGGTTCAACGGCCTATTTTAGTTTTATAATAGAGAGAAAGAGAGAAATTGAGTTTAAAAAGGATAATTTGTAACGATTACATGGCACAATGAACAAAAACACAACTTCAGTTTTGCCGGCTTCATATAGGAACGGCCAGTGGAAAAGATAACATTTATAGATAAACAATAGGCAACGTACAAATTGGTCATACAAAGAAGAGAACGTAAGTTCTACAGGGTAGCTGTTTTCATGGAAAAGTAGACCATACGGGGTACCTTTTTCGTTTTCGACACTTATCAAACGGCTATACAAGGTACCCTCTTACAATCCGAGGGGCGGTACAGGGTATCAACAGCAATTTGTTTGAATCTCATTTTCTTAAAAACAAAATAATTTTTCAGTTTAATAGTAATACCACAAGATAGACAATTAGAGGCTCTTCAAATGGATGCCACATATTACGAAAAAAGTGAAATATGCATATCAGGAATTGCCACATTCAGAAAAGAAACAACCTCTCCACACAGTTCAGAAGAAGAAGGAGAGAGAGTGCATGGTTAATAAAATGATCAGTTTCAAAAAGGACACCATAAACAATTAACAAAAATGAGAACCCGAGGGTAACCGCCTTAGAACTGTCAGTGGTAAATGAAATTGCCACTGGGGGTTAAAAAAGGTTCTAGGGTGCACCAACAGGGTCTATTACAGGGTCAAACGGACATACCGACAATAACACAAGCAATCATTTAATCAGTCAACGATCCTTTTTATCATATGATCCAAGTATACAAGTCTATACCTTACAATATGTATACAAATTGTAAACAAAATAACACACCTGTTCGTTGCTTAAATGGTCGCCATCTTGCGGACTGCCACAGGGTACCCACTATTTGGCACAGGGCAGCTGTTACATGACAGTGATGCTTTTATCACAATGTATAGAATTTTGGCGTTGAAGTCATCGGCAATTTTAGTTGACGGTCAATGTTATTTTAGAACTGAGGCTTGAATAAAGCAAGTCGAGTAACTGTAAAACAGCTTTAATTGTATTTACTGAAGTTTTAAAATTCGGGGCCAGACTGCTTTATCCGTAATTGTATAATGAACAGGACAATTAATAACTTAAATATTAACCAGAAATGGCGACCTTTTTAAACCCGTGCATGGTCATTTAAAAAGCAAAACCGCGCCCTATGGTTTGTTGATAATTTGTAAACGTTGATGGTGAAAAACAATTTTACTTTGTTTATACACGCATGCGGTTGAATAATCAGATGGGCCTCATAATAGCATCCATTGGTTTGACAGCTGGAAGTACTGTTATATGAACAGTTGTACATGGAAAGCATGATTGTATAAAATGAATTGGCTGTCCCTTTCCCTATAACCACTCTGCTATCCGGTTATCCAAAGAAAAGTGCCTGCTAATCGGCGTGTTTATGTCTAGAAATTCATATGCTTCTAATCACTGTTAAAACCAACTGTAATCAAATTTAGGGTAATACAAAATGTACCACTTTGAATAAGGAGATTGCTTAAGGTGGTATCATTTGTCACAATATACTTTTAAAGTTGGGAGGAGTGTGGTTTCCTGTTTTAATAAAATTTCATGTTATTTAATAATTAAAAATATTCTTATTACTTTAGATATCATTTATAGGGCATATAAAGATTACAGGTCAATCAGGAATTATTAAAACTTAGAAATATGAAATAATTTCTCTCACTGAGTATAGCCTTATTGCCGGGAGTCCAAACTTCCAAATTATCCACCATAGTATTAAACTACAGTCACAGGAAGCTTGTCTATATCAAGGTTAACAATGTCTTAGGATTTAGTTCAATAAACTTTACTAGAACAAAAGTTATAAACAATACAAACATGAATGTTAAATTTTCCTTGAGTAGTCACGTGGAGAAACATGTTTTGCTATTGTTCTAGTAAAATAGATGAAAAGGGAACTTTGAAAGCCACCGAACACGACAAATATGAAAATACTGCAGGCTCGGTTTGATTGAGCCTGTTCATGGGCAGTAATGGTAATGCTTATTACTACCCACGCCGCCTAGCCCCGGGTTGAGCGCAACTCAGTAATTACACCATTAAATAGTACAATTTCGATCCATCCCAAACGATGGTATGCATATGGCGGTGAACATGGAACCTTCAATGAGGTATTTTCAGATTAATACCATTCCATGTTCAGCGGCGTATCGTCCCCAGATAAAATAATGGGTTTGCCCTAAACGAGAAAACAATGGGCTGAACTAAACAGAATAGAATTTTGACAGGGGATCTTAGAATACAAATCCTGCATATCACAGACTACGCCAAAGGCAAAATTTAAAAAGCAGGAAGTATATCCTTGGGGGTGATTGGACAATATCCAAATCTAAATTGGCTGGGATATTGAAACCACCTATCTATAAACTGGCCGAAATATTAAAACAAAAGGAATTTAAGAAGTACTATAAACATAGTACATAAGTATCGTGCTCAACGACCTTCAAAGGACGTAACTGATAACAGCACTGATTGAATGTACGGGGAGACTTTTTACAGCCGCCACACGGCACAAACAACGCTACTGTGATATTGAAATAGATGAAAAGGGAACTTTGAAAGCCACCGAACACGACAAATATGAAAATACTACAGGCTCGGTTTGATTGAGCCTGTTCATGTGCAGTAATGGTAATGCTTATTACTACCCACGCCGCCTAGCCCCGGGTTGAGCGCAACTCAGTAATTACACCATTAAATAGTACAATTTCGATCCATCCCAAACGATGGTATGCATATGGCGGTGAACATGGAACCTTCAATGAGGTATTTTCAGATTAATACCATTCCATGTTCAGCGGCGTATGGTCCCCAGATAAAATAATGGGTTTGCCCTAAACGAGAAAACAATGGGCTGAACTAAACAGAATAGAATTTTGACAGGGGATCTTAGAATACAAATCCTGCATATCACAGACTACGTCAAAGGCAAAATTTAAAAAGCAGGAAGTATATCCTTGGGGGTGATTGGACAATATCCAAATCTAAATTGGCTGGGATATTGAAACCACCTATCTATAAACTGGCCGAAATATTAAAACAAAAGGAATTTTAGAAGTACTATAAACATAGTACATAAGTATCGTGCTCAACGACCTTCAAAGGACGTAACTGATAACAGCACTGATTGAATGTACGGGGAGACTTTTTACAGCCGCCACACGGCACAAACAACGCTACTGTGATATTGAAATAGATGAAAAGGGAACTTTGAAAGCCACCGAACACGACAAATATGAAAATACTGCAGGCTCGGTTTGATTGAGCCTGTTCATGGGCAGTAATGGTAATGCTTATTACTACCCACGCCCACTACCCAATATAAAGTTTATTGAACTAAATTCTAAGACATTGTTAACCTTGATATAGACAACCTTCCTGTGACTGTAGTTTAATACTAAAGTGGATAATTTGGAAGTTTGGACTCCCGGCAATAAGGCTACACTCAGTGAGAGAAATTGTTTCGTATTTTTATTGTTTTATAATTCCTGATTGACCTGTAACATTTATATGCCCTATAATCGATATCTGAAGTAATAAGAATATTTTAATTACTAAATAACATGAAATTTTATGAAAACAGGAAACCACACTCCCCCCGACTTTAAAAGTATATTGTGACAAATGATACCACCTTAAACCACTTAAGATTATGACGATAAATAATAAATAGTAGTAATATAAATCAACAATATGATGAGTAATCTTGTTACTTATAAGAAATATAAGCTTGCAAATTGTTATTTTAACAACCTGAATATATTTACAAACTATAAAATGATTTTTACCACATTGTACAGTGTATAGTATGATGTATAATCACTATTTGCGTCGTACTGGTTTCATTTATATAACAACGGCGTACAATTTAGTTTATTTTTAATTTTATTAATTTTCGTGCGGTATTTCAATACCAGAATGACCCAGACAGCTTTGACAATTGTTTTTTATGTATGGATTGTATGCTGTTTTGTTTTCAGATACTAGTGGTCAACACTTTATTGTAACAATACCGTCGATATCAAGCTATACCGACTTCGATTGCGAAATTCACATAGCGAGCATGCAAAATGGATTTGCGAGGATGTGGAAATATACAGCAACGAAATCTGAAGAAATCGCCAACTTTACACTAACAAAAGGTAGATGATGCACACACGTGAATTCACGTTAAATGATAGTGTCTCTAGCTGGGATCGAACCCGGACCGTCACGGCGACAGCGCCTAGCCATGCAATTCCTGCGACGCAACCAACTGAGCTAACCGGGACAATGCCAAAAAACGTTGATCGGATAGCCCTGATTTACGTAACAATCACTGCATGACATCGGTAACGGGTTAATTTACTGATAACAGTACTGACTAAATGTACGGGGAGACTTTTTACGGCCGCCACACTGCACAAATAGCGCTACTGTGAATTTCAAATGATAGTGTCTCTAGCTGGGATCGAACCCGGACCGTCACGGCGACAGCGCCTAGCCATGCAATTCCTGCGACGCAACCAACTGAGCTAACCGGGACAACGCCAAAAAACGTTGATCGGATAGCCCTGATATACGTAACAATCACTGCATGACATCGGTAACGGGTTAATTTACTGATAACAGTACTGACTAAATGTACGGGGAGACTTATTTTACATTGTATACGTAAACTGTTATGTTGTAATTATCGCGTCTTGATTACATTGAAACAATTTTAAGATCACTCTAGGAATCGATCCCATACGGCGACGGCTCTAACAATATAGGGGGTCAGGACATTAATATTCTGGTATGTTCAAGTTTCAACTTTTAGTGATTCGCCTCTTTAAGGTAAGAGGGGTCTAAAAAATGTTATCATTAATCCTTAAAAAAGCATGTCCATATTGATTAACATCATATATCAAATGTAAAAATGAAATATGAAACAATTCCACCGTCCCATTTTGGAAAAGATCGCATATGAATAGGGTGACCCCCTCGCCTAGTCCAAGGTCCATTTTTTACAAGTGGTTATTGCTAAAAAATCTTATTTTTGGATTCAAAACTATAATATATTTTAGCACCAATGGTGTTTATTGTTAGGCATACGCATAAACATTAAAAAGAAACCATTTATATTACTTAATTACTAACATTTAGATGATTTTATTTTGAAAATACATCTATACCCCCTCGAAAAATTTCCTTGACACAAATAACATACACACGCGTTTAGAGTCTCTAAAAATTTTAATAATACCAGTACATTTATAAAATGCATATTAAAATTTGCTACATACATATACCAATCTTGTTGCAAATTTTAACAGACTTTCACCATGTAGTTTTTTAAATATAAGCTTTTAAATTGTTATGTTTGATGTTTTTCTGAAAAACAAATTAACAACAAAAACAGGGGAACATATTTTCCATCACAATTTTGCACAATACCTTTTTGTTTTACAAATCTTTTATAGATCCGATTTAATTAAACTGACTTCTGAATGTGTATCTGTTGACTATATAACAGGGCCGAGTCTGCACTGCCGAAAATACTCCAACTGATTCATTAGAAATCCAAGGTCAATTATTCTTCGTCCATCTTTCCACGATGTACGGCTTGTGCACAGTTTTTGAAAGAGTGTCGGTGTTTATTACAAAATTGTTGGAAATTGATAAAGAAGAGTAATTCTGGTCATTTTGTTTACGTTTAATGGTTGGTTTTGATGTTTTTTTTCTTTTCACAAATCTACCTTTGCTAGCTCTGTACGCCGGGACACCTGCAGTTTACCGGTACTTAAAACTCACCCCATAACCACGCTGGCATTTTATTCATTTATTCATTGAATAGTTAGTTCAGAATATAGTGGTTAATGTGGGCTGCCTCCTCCACGCCCCCGCTTGCATTAAATTTTAAATCTATAATTATTATGCGAGCTCTATGGTAGCCGGTTTCAGTATATCTTACAAAAGCTAAGGTCGATTTTGTGACCTTTAGTTTTGCACTCTCCTCGGTAAAAAGTCATTGATTTATGGAAATTTTTTTTAAATTTGCGCTACTACTGTAAATATAAAACTTGGGTAATTTTATAAGTCCAGAAGAAAGTGTAAAGAAGATGATGATTGTTTCAAATAACTTAGAATTAAAATAAAATTATATTAATTATTCATTTAAGCTAGTGCATAAAGAAAATAAAATCGTCTCATCTACATATTGTCTCAAAATATATAAAATGATAGTGCCTCTGGCTGGGAGCGAACCCGCACCCTCACGGCGACAGCGTCTAGCTAAATTATTAGCTAATGCTAAAGTATGTTTAAAATTGTAATGCTTGCTTTTTTTACAATTTAGAAGTCAAAATGAAAGTTTTATTTAAAAAATCAATATAAAATGCAAACCGAAAAATCCTTAAGGTTATGGCATATGATATTTCTTAACTCATTTATAACAAAAGCAAGTAATGATGTAACAAATTGGAACTAAAGTAAGAACAAATGAAAACTATTTCTTAAACATGAATCAAGATTACATTTGTAAGATATTTTTCAGGAAACTTATTTATATTTAATTGTCATTCTTTAATTACTTTTATTAAATAACTACACGTTCGTAAAATTAACTCATTCTTCACTTTGTATTTGATTGAGCACTTTCATAAATTTAATAACTACGGCATGATGCCAATTCTTACGTTATTTAAATGATATGTGACGTAATTTATAAGAACAAAACTGGCATAATAAAACGTGAGAAATTGATTTATGTCCACTTTACCTGTTGTCCACAGAATTATAGCTCTCAATAAAACCGATAAAAAAATTAAGATTTTTTTTTTCACTAAAATAGATAAACTTCCAACGTTGACTATTAATTAGCAAGTTCTTATATATTAACTGTCATACTCTAGAAATTTAAAGCGAACAAGCTATTAGA
Source organism: Corbicula japonica (assembly GCA_038501625.1). Classification (NCBI taxonomy): domain Eukaryota; kingdom Metazoa; phylum Mollusca; class Bivalvia; order Venerida; family Cyrenidae; genus Corbicula; species Corbicula japonica. Next base: position 32,185 of record JAZAYU010000707.1, on the reverse strand, counting down.
TACAAACCCTGTAAGATGTTGCACGAGGAACATGGCCTTCTAAAAACGGAAAGTTTACTATAATATTAAAATTAAAATCGTAGATAATAACCATTTTCATCTCTGGTTTATAATTTTTACCCTCATGAACTACAACTTAATAAAGAAAACACTTCAGAAAAGCAAGCAGGCTTTTTTTTTTATATAAATCTGAAATGGATACTCCACTACTAAAGTATATGATAAAAGAAATGATTGTAATTTTAATATAGTAAATTTTGCGTTTTTAGACGGCGGTGTTCCTCGTGCATCATCTTACGTGGTTTTCTCACATCATGTTCGCTTTTCAAGAGTTTGCAACGATTTGAATGATTTCATTGAACGTAATCTGTGCATTACAGAAAAACTTTTTAAACAGAATTATCGGTATCACAAATTAAGGAAAACCTTTTGCAAGTTTTATCGCCGATACCCAGATCTAATTTATAAATACAGGTTGATTTCTCCCGGTTATTCTTAAAAACCATCTGTAAATTAAAAAAAAAGGTTACCAACATGATTTTTACAGCGCTCTGCAGTCGTGGTGATTAACCCATCTACAGTTGATCATTATGCTTACCTCTGTGGTTGCACGACGGTGGCAGGGGTTTAAGAGTATGAAGGTTTATGGGGAAATCTTTTCTAAAAAGAACCTAAAATCTTGATTCATTTCTTTTATCTCTGTTATCGTGTTCTTGCTGATTTTACTCCAGGAGCTCTTGTCTCGGTAAGATCATTGAGTACCCGCCCTTTGGCTTTGCAATGCTATCAGCTTCTTATGTTTTATATGTTTGTGTGCTTTTGCATGCAACATTGTTGAGCCGTGGGTGGGTTGGAGTTATTTCGCCCAGACAACTTGTACTTGTTTTGTGAAACAAGAACCTGTTGGGGCAATAGTGAAATTGGTGCACCCGGAACCTGGTTTAAACCCCCAGTGGCAAATTATTTTGCCACTGACCGTTCCAAGGCGGTAACCCCTCGGGTTCTCACTTTTGTTTGTTGTTTGTGGCGTCCATTTTGAAACTGATTATTGAAAAACCATGCTCTATTTTTTTGTCCTTTTTTGGCATTGTGGGGAGGCTGTGTCTGCGGAATGTGGCCATTACTGATTTGCATATTTCACTTTTTAGATTCCCTGTTACACTATGACCGGAAGGTCGATAGCAAAATTTTGAATTTGAACAAGCTCAAGATTTCGGTGTATTTTCAACAATCGGTAAATCCGAAATAATTTTTTTGTAATTGAAAATTGTGTTTCTAATTGGCTTGTTGTATTTATAACGAACGATGGGCGTTTCAGTATTCTTGAAATAATTAGGTACAGCCGATTGAACAGTTTTATCTCTAAATAAACTTGGAAGGTCAATAAAATCTCTTTATTTAGAAAGGAATATCCAGGAATGTCTTTGGTGATCAGATTCCAAGTAAATGTGTGGTCTGAGAACATGCCGAGTGTAACACTGAATAAAGCTTGCAACTTCATATAGTTGATGAGTTCTGATAACAATATCATCAGCTTCTTTATCTACTTTCTTTAAACTTGGTATAGATAGGGAAGACAAACGCGAAAACATAGCGTGTCTGCCATAATAAATTACAACATTTTGAACAGATGAATAGAACAATGCACACGTGATTTTCTTGTAACAACTGTTTTGAAAACAGTACCGTTTGTTTATTTAAGAAATAATCAATAGCTTTCGGTGATTTATCGCAGGATAAATCACGGGACGGAGTTCAGATGCGTACGAATATATCACGAGAGGTGTATTCCATTTAACTTTAATGGCATATTGATATATATCATAAACTTTAATTAAAGGTTACCGAGTACTGTTTGATAATTACCGGTATGCTAATTTATTTACTTAGGTGTAACAGCTTATGGTTTCAAAGGAAAATCACTTCTCCAAGAACAACCAGGAACCCAAACCCGTGCTATTGAAGTGGTCAGTACTGTAGATCTAAGGATCTATGTGAGTTGTGATGTGTCAAATACCGCGGCAGCATTCGTAGTGCTCCCGACAACTTTCTATGGACGTAAATACGTCTGGTCGTCATACAAAACCATTTACAGGTAATCTATCAAAGAAATCATTTATTTGTGATAGTGAGCCATTCAGTAGAAGTTGTCTTTGTGAGATAGTTAAAACCAACCAACCATCTCGACAATGTTGCGTGCAAATACACACAAACATATAACACATAAGAAGCTTATACATTTTCCTTACTGAGACCAGAGAAGCAGGAGTCTGAAAAAGCAAGAACACAGAGGAAGAATAAGATGATAGGAGAAATTATTGCGATATATTATATGTTAATAAATAAGTGATTTGATATTGGCCCTGTTATTTGTACGAGGGCAGTCGTATTGGCCCGAGGCCGAAGGCCCAGGGCTAATACGACTGACCCGAGGACAAATAACATGGCCAATATCAAATCACTTATTTATTGACAATTTTATTAAATAACCACAAGTATTTGAACCAAGCCAGAAAATGCTTGTGTATTTGTGAAATCTTCACGTTGTAAATTTATAACACGTTAGGTTTTAGACCCTACTCAGTAGTTTTAGTAAATAAACGTCAATCAATTAATGTTATCTTAGTTTTAAAATTATTTTATTACGCAAAATCTCTGCGTCGACAAATAGACCGAGTGAAAACAAAATGGCTGCCATTTCCTAGAGTTTCTTGCTGAACTCATTATCACTTTTTCGGCCCTGCTTATTAGCCAATCAAATTGCTTCGAATGTGGGCTTTATATCATTAACACTTTTCGGCCCGGGGCCGACAAAGTGTTAATGATAATGGCCCTGTTATAAAGCAGGCCGTCGTGTTATTGAACGTGGCAGATGCTGTTTTATAGGGCTAATAACGTATGGTTAATTAATAATATATGTTATAAATATTGCATTTTAGATGGTTATGACCCACGTGCAACATTTTTCGGGGTTTATATTACACTGCTTATAAACCGAGCCTGCAATATTTTCATATGTGTCTAGTTCCCTTTTAATCTATTTCTAGAGCTTGAATCAATATTAAAGATTTCAAAAACGAGTGTTCTCGCTGATTTAAATACAGGGACTGTGATCTCAGTAAGGTCATTAACTCTGTTCGCCTGACAATGCTACATGTATTTGAAACATATTTAATCCATAAATGACACTTTTAAAAGCCAGAAAACATAGCTTTATATATAATTAATTTATTCTCTTGGCGCATAGCCAGCCTTACACAAATCTGCGAGATGTAAACTTAACCCATATAAAGCGAAGTAATTAGTTAAATGTTACTTTGAGTGTTCTATGAATGATTAAACATTCAGGCAATTCCAATCATTTTGTTATTTAAGTCAACCACTGTTTGTTGTTCTCTTACGTTTTAAAATGTTAATCATAATACAATCTGAACTTCTTTTATTTCAGTATTGAGGAAAACATTTTAATAATAACTAGTATTCAGAATGATACAAGAGTTGAAATCAAGAATATTCCACAAAGCAGCGACCTCAACGTGACACTAAACCAGTATGTCAGTTTAGCAATTACAACAAGTAGCGACCCCAACGTAACTGTAATTTCTAGCGACAAACCTGTGAACGTTGTAAGTGGATGTATGTGCACGAGGGTTCCTATTGACCTTGGCAACTGCGACACCATGTATGATTCGCCCATACCAGTAGAGTATTGGGGAAACGAATTTATCGTTCCTCCGATGGTATCGAAATCAGGCTATGTCGTACGTATATACACCAATAGCTCAAATACTAGTGTAAAAATACAGTACAATAACGGTTTGGAAAACAAAACCATGAGTTTTTCTTCGATGATAGAGTTGATCCTTAATAAACGCACAACAGTTATTGTCACTGATCATCCAGTAGCTGTGGTTCAGTACGGGTTCTCAGGCGGATATGATAACACCATAGGAGATTCCTTCATGGCATCTGTCCCAGCTGTTAAGCACTTCAGCAAGGATTATGTATTCCCGACAGTGTTTGCGGGGAAACAATACACACATAGAATTGCAGTAACCATTGCGACTTCTGAAGTAAATGGACTTGCGCTAAATGGGAGATCTCTATCTGCAGTTGCAAGCTTTGCTTTGTGGAGTGTCCCTCATCCATTAAGTGATTATAGGTTAGTTGATGTATCATTTTATAAAGACATTATTCGCATTATATGGCAAGAAAGCCGTTTTAGAACATGTATCATCCCAGCTCTCATGTTTTCAGGCAATTCTATCAACAATATTTAGGCAATTGCATATGATTATGGTTCTTATATATAGAACTGAAAGAAAAGCTGCAGTTATATACACGATCAAGTATAATAATTTAAATAAAACAGCAATTTAAGATATCAATAAAATAATTCATTAAGGTATAAACAGGATGGGAAAAAAGTAAAAGTAAGGTTGTTTGCCGCTGTACATCCGAAATTCTCGAATGTTTTTACAACAATTGTTTTAAAGATGATCGGAAATATGTTTTATGTTTCAGGTCTTCATTTAGCTTTATTTGTTATATTCTTACCTTACATGACCCTTGCACCTTCGAACCTTTTAAATCTGAATTTTACTTGAATTCTCTTGTTTGAAAAATTAATAAGTTCTGCAGCTTAGAATAAAATTTTTATATTTGCAAATAATAAACACGACAAATAACGTAAATAAAAAACGTTTTTTGCCGTCGCAAGGACACTACTTTTACATCACCAACTATTTTTTTTAATGGGGGCCTACCGATATACAGAGTTATCTCCCATTATGAGTGTTTTTCCTTGCCGATTGGGTAGTTCCGGTTTAGAAGCGGTAATAAGAATATAATCAAAAGTGTAGATTAAATTGATTGTCAAACTAAATAAACTAAAATATTCGGAAATGCAGAGAAAAACATTTATTATGAAATCATGTCTCAATATGTTCTACATGATAAAGAAAAGAGCTTTTTTGAAAAACAAAGAGAAGAATACCTTGAACAATACATCAATACGAACAGGGCACAAATCTGCGTACCAAATGACATGCATTTAATTTGTAGGAAAAGGCTCAGTTATAAACTATCATTTTTCCTGCAAAAAAATGTTTGATTTGCATATACAAAATAAAAATGGAACGGCCATTATAATGGCGGACGTAAAACTTTAACTTATCTTATGTGTTATAACTTTTACTAATTTTTTCTAAGGTTTTCTAGCTTTTTTTCTTCTTTAATTTGCCCTTTGAGCATAAGAAATGCGTTGTTGTTTTTTTACTCTTCTTTTAGTTTCTGAAGGGGTCGAAAATAACGATATAGAACGCAAAACGATTCAACTTCCTAAAATGGTCTGAAGAGAAATACTTTGCTGTGACCTTTTAAAACTATCTATTTTTCCATTCGGTGATAATTATAAAAAATTATTAGGCAAAATGCTGATCTCTAACCAACTAGACCTTATTAAAACGTATTCGAGTGGACCACGGATGACTATTGCGCTTTTACGTTTTAATTCTCATTCCCAGACCGGAACTACCAAGTCACAGGTGCGCGTTACAAAGGGAGGTAACTTAAGACAGAATATTGAGATCATTCGTATATCGGTAGGACCCCATTGACATACAATCGATATGCATGTAAATATACGACCTTCGCTGTTTTTAATTGTTCTGTCTGCTGTATTATGTTTCAATATATTGTATAAATATAGAATGCACATGCGCAGACTGTGCTTCAATAAATATTTTTTAACATTATCAACCTTACCAACTTTAAAAAACAAATATATGATGTTATAAGTTACACTCTTCGTTGAAAAGTAGATCTCAGACGGCGGGGGCAGTTATATGTATTTCAATTAAAGTCTATGAACAGGCTCAATCAATCCGAGCCTGCAATATTTTCATATTTGTCGTGTTCGGTGGCTTTCAAATCTCCCTTTTCATCTATTTTAATGGTTAAATATTGTGTAAATAAGTTTATTTCTTTTAAATTATGGTAGATTCGACAAAACGACTTTACGATTTAAATGTTATTTTTGCAACGGTAAAAACTTTCAAACATCTATATAGGTAGCAATAGAATTGATTTGTCTTTCTTATAAAACTAATAATTATTGTGATCTAGATATTGCAATGTCCGCTTGCCGGAGCTTCTCATGGTAAGAACCTAACAAATAAACATTTAAAAAAGACTAGAAACACATTTCATTTTATGATCATCTCAAATTACATTTTTTTTCCATTTTCAGGATTATATCTGCAAGCTGGTTACGGGCATATCGAAAAGAATTATACATATCGGGCATAGTCACACTAAAAAAATATAGCCTCTCCCATAGCCAAAACGTAGACCAGTACATGGGTTTATAGTATGATAAAATTTGACAGTGAAATAAGACATCACAAAATTTAACGAAAAATATCGTGAATGCATTTGTTATTAGTGGTTTAAACACATGATGAAATGCCATGTATTATTAAAGGTAGAAACTATACTAACGTGATATAATTCGATCAATTTAACTACCGTTTACTTAATTCCTGTACGGAAATAAATAAAAAATAGTCTAAGAATAAAACAGAAAAAAAAACTAATTGTAAACTTTAATTTCAGTGTTCTTACAGTTGACTTGCCCGAAGACAACTATACACTGGTACACAGATCATCAGATGTCCGTTTTTCTGTCTTATACTATGGATTGAAAGAATATAACGGATTTGGATATTATCTAGGATTCTCATTTCCTTTAACAGGTAAGAAATGTATAGGATTGCACGCTAGTCTCATCAGCAGAGTGTATATTGTATGTATTGTATTGTACAAAAGATATTACCTCCATTATGCCTACCTGGGAGTTAACCCGCACAAGTGATTGATTGTTATTTGCATAAATATAAGATACACTTCAACTGCATTCTCTACAATCAATTCTTATTCATCAAAATTTAATGAATTATAATTACAGGTGGTGCGCGTTGTATGTGTTTTGACTTGTGACGTCTAGAGCATTGAAAAGCTTACCGTCGTTCGCTTCGACGTCAATTTGGCTGTTTCAACAGCCTTTAAAAAGCCGAAATATCGCGATATATTGGGTACAACTGAGAATATCAGTGTGTGTTTACCGGACAATGATTTTCAATTTTCTTTTTAAATTAACAAAATCTGCGATAAACATTCACTAAGCAGCCTTTTTTCTATTACGAATAATATTTTCTTCAGGAAAACCCAACATTGCTTTAATATTTTTACATCATCAATTAATTGAGTTCTTTCAGTCTTTTGCTTTGATATTTCCTTTATACTCGTAAAAATCATGTAAAGATTGGTTTGGTACATTTGTAATTTTAATAAGATATCTGCAGCCATCCATTGTGTTACTAATGTCTATGCATGCGCACTTACAATGAATCTCCCACGTGACAGTATTATGAATGGCATTTTTTTAAAAAAAGAACATACATGTATAAGAAAATATACTAGGAAGATTTACAATTGAAGGTTCGTTTGTGTTGTCGTAGGGTAGCTGCATCATAATTTCCAACTGTGTAGCCATTTTACTCAAAGCAGTTTGTTAATTTTAACGTGTTTAAAATAGGTACAAAATTGAAATATGCATATGCGAAAAGGTACTTTTTTCAAGCGATCGTTGAGATTTCTCTGAGACGCTTTAGGAGCGTTAGTGATTAATTGATGGAAATATGTCTTCTTAAATGGCCCCATTCAGCGTTTTGATGGGCAGGTATATTTGATTTGGGACTACACATGTCGTGATATATTCAGACGTACGTTAAGTCGAAAAAAAAATTCACGATATATCAAAGGGAAGAGTATTACAATTTGTATACGTGTATATTATTTTTATTTCTAAAATGTGTCTGTATATTGTAGAGACGGACCAGTGTGCATCAAACCCTTGTATGAATGGCGGGACATGCGTGGACAATAAAACTCAAATCTCGTGCATTTGTCCAGTTGCTTTTACAGGACCTTCTTGCGAACATGGTATTTTCTTTCATGGAAATACTAGGTAGTTCATGATGGTTTGGATTTAAATTGAAACCGCATTTGCAAAGAAGAGAAGAGAGAAATGTTAAAAAGATAATGATAAAATGATGAGGAGAAAGAATGTATACAGAGAGAGAGAGAGAGATAGAAAGAAACAAGAGATAGAGAAACAAGAGAGAAAGAGAGAGAGAGAGAGAGAGAAAACATGAAACAAGAAACAAGAAAAGAAACAATAGAGAGACAGAGACAGACAGAGAGAGAGAGAGGAGAGAGAGAGATAGAGAGAGAAAGAGAGAGAGAGAGAGAGAGAGAAGAGCATACATTTTTTTTACGAATAACAATATCAATATAAAAATATGCTCCGAAAGATAAGACACTATCGGACTACCATTATTTAATTTTTGTTATGGTGAATGGCATTGCAATTTTACATTTAGATCAGATTCTAAGGTGCAAAACCTTTAAATCTTCACCGAGATGAAAAACAACATTATAATCTCATTATGCTATAGTCGTATCCCCATCTTAGAACGGTCATGGCATAAGTTGACTGTTTCGTTGTATGTTTTATCATAAAACTTTCATCGTCACGGTTTTATATTTTTAATTATGTCGTCTAAGAATATCTTTTTTTCAACTATAATTCTTTGCTATTTTTTCAGCACTTCCAACAATGCCTTTGCCGGTAGGAAACATTATGTGCTTTCGTTGCGAGGACACATCTTCTCTTGCATTTTGTGACACTGTTGAATCGTGTAAAAGTAACGAGGTAACATTCGTGTAATTAATCTTTATGGTCTAAATGAATTCCAACAGAATACTGGTCCCAACTGAGCAGAATTTTTTAAATATTTTAATCATAGATAAAACAATTGATATTTAACATAAACGATATATATGATAGTTTTTGTATGTATTTTGATAACTGGCCACCGACATCATTGGACTGATAAGTTGGAAAAATATTTCTTTGAGTTGTTCTTTTTATCATTTACATATACCGGTTATCAAAACTGAATTGAATTCATGATCAATAGTAACACTATTAATAAACATAACAAACCAAAATTAACGTACTTTCGGCCCCGCCACACACAAGTTAAATACTCGGGTTCTCATTTTTGATAATTGTTTGTGGTGTCGTTTTTGAAACTGATCATTTTATTAACCATGCTCTCTCCCTCTCTTCTTCTTGACTGTGTGAGAAGGCTGTTTTTTGTGATATGCATATTTCAAATTTTTATGCACGAAACACCTGACACATAAAATATTGATTTGCATTTTAATGCTCCTGGTCTCAAAGTATCTGGTACATAAAGCGATCATCTTGTTAATCCTTCTCTCAGAAATATGGTTTCCAGAATATATCACAAGATATTTCAACCTACCTTCGCACACGTGTTCACCTTAATAGGAGTGACTGTCGCATCCAAGAACCATGAATGTAACTCTGAGGTTATACTCACACTTAAGATTAAAATAACTCAAATTATGTCAACATCAAGTTTTCGCAGCATAACCTTTACTGATATATTCTCTTTTCATATATTTTAACCAAAATTCTAACTAAACCGATCATGAACTTTTAATTTCCCCGGACGAATTGGATCACACTGTTCAAGTTTAAAAGATAATAAGATGTATTATTTTAAATTGTAAAATTGCCATGACAGTCCCCTTGTTCTTTCACAAGCCAATGCAATTTTACCAAAGTGAGCGTAAAACTTCACCAAAGTCACAAAAGTCGATCTCATTTTGTGTATGGAGGATGTACTGAATTCGGCAAGAACCGCTGAGAAACATTCTGTGCAGCATCTAAGCAAACGCATTATTACAAAATTAAATAGTATCGTTCAAAATTACTTAAGATTACATAGTTAATAAGGGACGTTGTATAAACGTTGCTACACACGGTTACTGGAAATTCCATGACTGTTGTTTTCACCCTTACCAATTATTATTTCATGAAAAGACGTATAAATAATTTATCTTTTCATGTTCCATGTTTGAAGTGCTTGCCCAGAATCCACGCTGAGAAAATAAGCACTTGGACAGTTGTATTTAAAACATTGCTTAAGTGTAGCAATGTACTTTAACCAACCTTAAAAAGGTCAAGGAGACAAAGGCATGGCATGTGGACACGACGACTACCAACTTAGCTTGTTATTTTGCTATATATAGAATAAAAGGATTTCAATGTTATATCTTATCAATTTTGACCTTTTATCCCTTTATGCATTTATATAGGGCTAAAATTGTTGTGTTAACATTCGCTTTAATGTTCTTGACAGGTTTGTTTTCTGGAACGCTTCACAACACCGGAAGGACACGTCCGCTTCAGATCCGGCTGTAAGGACAAACAAGTAATTATCGCAACAATGTTCTATAAATAACAATATGGAACTTTTATTTCGAAATATATTTAAAAGACTTTATAGACAAGTAAGAATCGTGAGTAACGTGTAATTCAGCAACATCACATATATTGAAACAGCTGTGTCACCGAAGAAAAAATCATATCGCTGTTAAAACGTACACCATTTTCTCAGTCATCTGCATACTGCTTACAGTGGTCAACCTAACATCAATACCATTTAATATGTTGAAATCTATCAAAACTGTTCTGAAAAGAAAAGAAACGTTTACGATTCGTTCTTTACCGGCAATTAGAATTGTATTTTGTTTTTGTTGGATACTGGCTAGTACACTGCGTCAAAAATATTTTAGACTATTGAGATGTTGCCTTCAAAGCAAAAACGTGAATGTAACAGGCAAAACAACGTTCAAATATACACCCTCTCTCTGGCCGAATAAACAAGTTAACAAAGAATACACATGATTGAAATATAAACACAGACATTACAAACAAAGGCAAATGATATGAAAAAGTGGATTATTTAACGTTCAAAGGTAAAATATTTCCCACTTAGGAAAATGTAATTCCGATAATGCAAGTACATAAAGAAAAGAAGATAAAACACTGTCAAAGTTTTATATTGTTTTAAGAGTAAGGTGATTAAATCACTTCAATTTAGACGAGTTATGCACGTGGTTACATTCACAAACGTATTAAAATGAAAAATTATTGATCTCGCAATTGTTGAACAGTGATGTGTTTTAAAGATTCCTATTACCATAAGTATTAATTAACTGTTGTTGCTTGAAAAGGTTTATTAGTAACACACAGAAAACACAGGCATTGATATTAATTGAATTAAAACAGGATAATTTCTGTGACAAAATGATGTTTGAATAACACCTAAATCTGGCTAAGCATTTGTAATTATTTTGTCAATCAAACCGAACCTGCAGTATTTTCATATTTGTCGTGTTCGATTGCTCTTAAAGTTCTCTTTTCATCTATTTTAACAGACATGTTCGCTTCACAACCAGACCGACGTGGTTCAACAAGACACATGCCTTGACTGTTGCAACGTCAACTTCTGTAATTCGCAAGGCTGTGGAGACGCAGGTAAAATATCGCATTCTCTATTCAAACAATGTCACGTGTGTGTTGAAAGGTAAAACTAAGTCTTCATGATAACTAAGTTGTCATTGACACAGTCAAGGGATTTCCAGCATTGTTCATTATGTTTTAATTTGATATTTTGTATGAATGTATGTTAAATATTGATTGTTTTGTTTATGCAAAACTCCTTCATGAAATATTATTATGAAATTCATTCTTCATGAACCAAATGAGGTCAATACTACTGTCGTTTATGCGTTCACTTTATTCAATCCAATGGTATAAATGGTTGTGTAGGAAACCCATAAATATAGAGAAAATATCTTATTACTTTAATGATTTATATTGTATAGGTTCTCGAATTGTTACTTTCAAGTTCTGCAATGATATTCAAAAAAAAAACACACGCCAATCCATGTATTACAGGGTTCCCACCACCGGCGTCACGAGGACCAATTTGCCTAGACTGTGCTCACGTAAAACATCCAACACAATGCGACCAAGTAACACTATGTGCTTCTAATGAGGTACAACCATGCACTAGGTTACTCGATTTAGCTAAACACCTAGTATACCAGAATACGAAACGATAATCTACATGCCTTGAATGAGTTTACTTTCCTTATATTGTTTTCAAATTCTTAACTTGTTTGCCGCTGTTTTAAATACTTACCGTTTTCCTTTGCTAAAGATCGTGTTGTCGGCGTTTGTTTTCACAAATAAGTTCCTTTAACATTTTTAGAATCAACAATGAAAGTTACAATCTAATTTAAAAGTATAGTCCATGTCCAAACAGAGATTCTGACAAACGCAACAAGTATAATGACTTTCGCATTATTATTTCTGAGCCAGCCTCACCTGACTGATAATTAAGTCCTATAATCGAAAATTTCTTGAAAATTGGTGGGTTGGAGTTATTTCACCAAAACAATTTGTACTTATTTATTCATATGAGAACCCTTTGGGGCAAGTGTGATGTTGGTGACCCTTGAACCTGGTTTAAACCCCCAGTGGCAAATTATTTTGTCACTGACCTTTCCAAAGTGGAAACTCCAATAATTCCCTTTATCGTTTATTGTTAGTGGTTTCTTGTTAGAAATTTATTCTCTTATTAACTCATGCTTTCATTCCCTCTCTACTTTTTGGCTGCATGGGGAGTCTGTTTTTACTGGTTGTGGCGATTCCTGATATGCTCATTTCATTTTTGTGTATTATTGTTGTAGTTATGCTATGCTGAGGAGGTTAAATGGGGAGCCGAATCTTTGTTCCATCTCGGCTGCAAGTCAGATCATGTAGGTAGATCTATTTTACAGATTATAAAACCTTTAGCTAAGTTTCTAAACAAACGTCTATAGTTTTGTATGCATATTTATATTTCCTAAAATTGCTTTTTGATGACAATATATCACAATTACTATTATTATTTCATTTCAGTCAAAATTTCGTTGCACAATCATAAATATGCACTCTAAAACTCAATGTGTACGCTAATTTGCGAATTACAGTGTTAAACTGGCATCGTTTTCCTACGCCTAAAATTAACTATGACTTCGTTTTTTTTTCTTAAGTTTCAATTTCGTTTTCAGAATCAATTTCTGTTGTTTATTTACATTTGTTTTACCTAGCTAAAATGATATGTTTATCTCATATAAAACATAAAAATTACGAAACTCTGTTAGAAGATTATATTTAACATAACACAATCTGAATTGATTATGTGCGTGTAAACACGACGGTGCTGACTTCCGTTGATATTTCCTTTATTTATTTAGCAATGTGCGTTTGAATCCCGTTCTGCAGTAACAAGGGCAGTACCAGTCTGTCGCAGCTGTTGCCATGGAGACTTCTGCAACCAGAACTGCACAGCACCTGACAACCACCAAAGCCCGATTATTGTCGGTTAATCACCTCTATGTGTAAAATGGATGACCTGCCTACGGATTTTGAAATATTACAGTCATTTGACTGTGTCTTGTCGTTTTGTGTGTGCGTGAGTGCTTGTATGTATGTGCTATTTTATTTACATTTATGTCAACGATTAAGAAAGGCATAATGAAAACAATAGTTAGATTTAAGTTCCTTACACAGAGTATTGGAAATTGAAAGAATCAATTGTATGTATGATACATGAATAAATGAATTCAAGATGTTCGAGTGTTGATGCTTTCATATTAAAACCTCAAAAATAATGTTTTCGTTTTAGAATACATACAAAGTAACATTGTCAAAAATGAACATCAACAAAAATAAAAGTGTAGAACGAAGTCGAATTATTTGGGAGTTTTATTATGCATTTGTATCAAGGACTGTTTATAAGTATTGGTCCAATATCAGTGATGTCAACGTTAAACTTGGTTTGTCAAACATTTCACTGACAAATATGCTTGTGTATTTCCTTTTCCTTAGCATAACATGATGTGTAACTGATGGTAAAGTTGTGGCTTAGAAAAAAAGTTCCATGGACATAAACATCTATCAAAATATACGAGGGGTGATCAATAAATTCGCGGGAAAGTGATCCCATTTAGTAATTTATGAAAGTACATTTATGAAATTTCTCCATGAACCCAATCCACATTTTGTCTATTGATACGTAAAATTATAGACCAGAGACCCTATTAATGTTTGAGGAATGGTTTCCTTAGTAACGCCATTGACGTCATCTCGGCCCAAAATTCCATATTTTCCTATCGACAAAGGTACGAACCACGGCTCTTATTCATCACGTAGCTCACGCACGTCAACCAAATTATCAGTGAAAATTCCACCAATATTAGCCATGATGTTCATGACGAAAAAAATTTTTATGACGTTACGAAGGTAAATAAAAGCTGTATTCTTTGATGACATGTGTTAAAATGAGTGTCGAACAGCGATCAGCTATCGAATTTTGCGCTTTAAATGGATTTTCGCGAGGAAAATCTATTGAAATGCTACAAAGGGCTTATGGAGATTCATCAGTGAAAAAGACGGCGGTTTATAAATGGTATAACAGGTTCAAGGAGGGTCGACAAGGCACTGGTGATAACGAGCGCAACGGCCGCCGTTGACGAAGACGTCATCGTACGTCGCTGACCTTAAGGATCTGCTGGACAAAGATAGGCGCCTAACGATTCGCGAGATAACTGAAAGAGTTGACTGCTGTTACGGATCAGTGTTCAACATCATCGATAAACTTAACATGCGACGAGTCTGTGCACGCTGGATTCCAAAACAACTGACTGATGAGCAGAAGCGGCTAAGAACTGAGTCTTGCAAACGGATGATACAGCGATATGAGCGCGAGGGATATGCCTTCATGGAGAAGATCGTGACTGCCGACGAGACCTGGATCAGCATGTACAGGAGCTGGGATTCGAACTTCTAGAGCACCCGACGTACAGACCCGACCTGTCATCATGTGACTTTTTCATTGTTCCTGTGGTCAAGAGCAACCTCCGGGGAATCCTCTTCGACAGCATCGACGAACTTTCCTCTGCAGTGAAGGTCGCAATCTCGAATATTCAGACAAGTCATTTAGGAGAAGTTTTGTAGATGCCTGGATAGCCAGGTGTAGGAAGTGCGTATCGTTTAGAGGTGAATATTTCGAACAGGACTAATCATACTGGACAATACTTAACGGTAAGTTGTCATAGCACGGTGACGAATCAGGACGGTGCCTCGTTGTGCGAATTGCGTTTCGTGTTGCCTTGTTGCTCTTAGAACGGCGCCTCGACGTTACTATCTAACGATGTGATCAACTTCAGGACAAAAAACTCCCATTTATACAATGTAAGTACAAAAAATCTCAATGTCACGGAACTTCAACGATGCTAATTTTTGATGTTATTTCAGGTCAATAAATTTCGTGGTAGTCTTGTAAAGTGGAAAAAAGATAGTCACTACTTCACAAAATGCATCGAGTCTCGCCGAAATTGTCGATTTTTACTGATAATGTTATAGCTTTTATGATTTGGAGTTGTTATAATATAATTTAAGTCAGTAATCTGTCTGCAAGTTGGCAAAAATTAGTGTTTGGTGCATTAAACACAATGGTTTATTCATTCAGAAAGATCACCGCTTGTTTTATCTCAGGAACGGCGCCTGTTGATGCAGAAGCTGTATCATTGATTTTCAGACAACGGTTGCCTATGTGCCTAAAATACAACGGCGCCTTTTTTCCCCGATATATTGTTTACCTGGTTCGATAACGCAAAAAAAAATCATTCTGATTTTCAAATATTTAAATGGAAGAATAAGTTCATGGGCAGATCCAGCGGGGGCACCGGGGGTACGCCCCCCCCCCCCCGGCGCGGACACCGATTAAAGGGTCAGTTTAGTGTTACAAATATTTCACTATTAGCATAAATACGGTTATCCTTAACATGTCATGAGGTCTGGGTCGGTATTCACAAAGCATCTTAAGTAGAAAATATTTCCTTATCCTCAAGTTTTTTCCTCAACTGGTTGAAATTCTCCTCAAATTTGAGGATAAATCTTAAGTGCAATTCATGAAGACTCTCAACCTTAAGATATTCCTCAAATGAATGATTTTCTCCTCAAAATATTGAGGGAGCTAAAGGCAGCCTCAATAATTGAGATTTCCCTCAGCGTGCGTTCTTTTAATACCATTTTTATTGCAAGTGTCGATTTTACTTACTCTGTGCGTTCACCTGTGGTCGATATCGTGGTAATAAATCTCTATACACTACGAATACAAGTAAGTACTCAACCTTTATCTAGATTTTATCAGATACCGCATGTCAAGGTCAAAATGCCGAATGTTCATTCGTTCTATTTTTATTTTAATTAATTTGTGGAAAAGGACATTATAATTCGTTTTCATGTGAATATTTATACTTTTGGAACAATTATTATCTTAAGGGGCAACTGACTAATGCATCAAATGGAGTCTGTCCAAGGAATTGGATACAAGAGTGGGAAGTGTCAACATTGCTTTTCGGATAATTCATATTCGGATACATTGTGCAATACTTATAATTGACTTGTCAAGTGCTGTTAAATGAATTTTGAATAAAATAACATGTGCACACACCCCTTATTGATTGCTTTTTTGTTTAATTAAAGCAACATTAAAAAGGTGTTTGTAATGTTGTTGTGACAACAAACTGCATAACCTTTTGGTTTTCAGTCACCACTTTCAATTCTCATGTAAGTACACTTAATGTTTATTGCTTGGTAAATAATTGATTACCTAACATACAATTTACTTTTCTTAATTATTTTATTATGATCAATATTGTTGTTACAGTATACGATTACAATTGTACCTATTTGTCATAATCGGCTTGGCAAGTCATCACTACAATACTTTGGCTGACAATGGTAAAAGACCCAATCCTTTAGAAGTATTTAACAATCAAGAGCTTATTGACAGGTATAATAATCATGGTAATGATTATTTAAGTTTTAATCTATGAAGCATATATTTTATAAGATCATTCATAGAATAGTAATTGTGATTTTGAATTTTATTTGCAAAACAATTAATGCAATATTAGAATTAAAGTAACTCCCATATTAAATGGAATAAAAAAAATGTCAAAAATCCTAAGTCTCCTAATTCATATATATATTTTGTAAGTTTTAAATGTTCACTATATCGTTATACGAGTCCGCCTCTGTGGTCTAGTGGTCTAGCGCGTTGCGCTTGTAAATCCCGGCCTGTCACCGCTCCGTAGGTCCGCACCCCACTGGGGTAAAGTGATAAAGCAGGCAGTTGCTTACGGAGGTTGGTGTTTAATACTGGTCTTTCCCAGGAACGATGGTTAGGTGAACTGCCCGATTGTGAATGACTGAAATACTGTTGAAAACGGGCGTTATCATCCTTTTTATATATATGAATACCTTTTGGTTTGCCAAATGTCCTTTTTAATTCAATTACATAAGTAATATAAGTATATAATCATGTTAGGTACAGACAGAGCGTCCATATTACAGTTGACGGAGCTGCTTGAGGATCGGATTCAACCTCAAACTAACAGAAGCAGAAGCCTTTCTCCATTAGAGAAAGTGTTAATAACATTGCGGTAATAATCTTAATTCTTTGTATTCCATTTTAACAACTTTATCCAATATATTCTCAATAGACCAATATGCCCATCAGTATGTACAGCTGTGTCATGTTATTAATTTAAATTGTGATGGACACAATTTTCGTCTTTTTTTTGGCAAATTCGGGCCACTTCATCTACATCTTCATGCATGAAAGTGAAATCACGTCCATAATTTTGTGTGGTCATACGTGAATAGGCAAAATCTAAAAAAATATTTATATCCTTATGCAGCAATCTGCAATGATTGAATCAATTGAGAATACACGGCTTGCCATATTTATGATTGTAACTACTATGGGTATAAGTATGTATGAGCATGTATTATCATTTCTGGTAATAGATATTTGGCTTCTGGTGAAATCCAGTTTAACGATGCTGATCTGCACACAGTATCCCAGCCTACTGTGTCTAGAGCAATTACTGATGTGCTATGTGCACTGACATCTCAAATTGTACGTCAATTTATACAGTTCAAGACAGCCCCTGATCATTTGCGAGAGCAATGTTTGCAATTTAATGAAATTGCTGGTTTCCCAAAGGTACTGAATTTAGTACTTAAACTTTAAAATGTTGATTGTAATGCATTTAAATCTAATCGCTTTATTTTTTATGAACTATATAAAATGAATCATGTACATTCAGATCACTTTCAGGAACTTAATGTTCTCTTTGTCTTATTTCCATGGTAGAAATCAGTATAAAGTTGTAAAAGTTAAAGACTTCGACTTATTGGCTTTACTTTAGGGGTGTCTCAAATTCGCTGTGGTTTGTATTATGGGGTTTTTTATGTACAGACTTCATTACTATTAAAGCTTTAATTGTATGATTGTTGTCGCATTATGTCCTCATTTGACATTGCTCCGTTAAGGTAGTCATTTGATTTACAGGTTGTTGGTGTAATAGATGGTACCCATGTACCTATTCTAGCCCCTTCACAGGATGAGGAGGTTTATGTAAATAGAAAGGGCACACATAGCATAAATGTTCAGGTCGTTTTTGATGCCTCGGATAAGATAATTGACATTGTGTCAAGGTGGCCCGGTTGTACTCATGACGCCCGGATTCTGGAGCATAGTGGTATCCGGCAGTTATTTGACACCGGCCATGTACCTGCTGGATACCATTTACTGGGGGATAGTGGATATCCAAGTAAACGGTGGCTACTCACTCCGTACTTGAATCCACACGGAGCTGCACAAGAAAGATATAATAGGTATAAGAAACACATTTTATATCTTGTGTGCATTTTATTATGTTTTCTGAATATAGTACAATTATAATTATATAACACAGACTACTTATGGGCATCATTTATAATACCACTTTGTATCTACTAATAATCGTAAATTATATGTTTTTCATAAATTTTAAATATGTTTCTAATATCAACACAAAAAATGTGTTATCAATAAGCCTAACAATATTCATTCTGTCATAAATTGTGTATTTTTACTCGGCTACTGCGAGTCATAATTACCATTATCATACATGTCTGTCAGCTGAATGGGTGATAGTTTTAAATAAAAACATTTGAGTGCTGTGAGAGGGAGAACTGGAATTAAAAAATATGGGTATGAGCTGTCCTAAAGGAACAGATAATATAAAGAGGTAACGTGTTGAACGGACAAGAATTTAATGTTATCAGTCACTGTGACATTTACCTTTAACCTACTGACCCTAAAATCAATAGAGATCATATACAGGGCATGGCCACCCGTGCCACCAATTATGGTGTCTCTGTGATGAATAGCTGTCAATATATTTGACAGACAAAGAATTTATGTTATCAGTCACTGTGACTTTGACCTACTGATCCCAAATACAATAGGGATCATTTACTGGCCATGGCCACCCCTGCCACCAATTATGTTGTCTCTGGTATGAATATCTGTCAATATAATGAACAGCCAAGGATTTTATGCCTTCGCCGTTAAAAATATTTGCGACCATTAAAATCTGTGTATACCGTCGCAAACTTCAAAATTACGGCATGGTTATTCCTATATTGAAGCGATGTGATATATAAGGAATACAACTATACTAACTTTGTAATAAATAACGTAATACGCTGCTGAACATGGAATGGTATTAATCTGAAAATACCTCATTGAAGGTTCCATGTTCACCGCCGTATGCATACCATCGTTTGGGATGGATCGAAATTGTACTATTTAATGGTGTAATTACTGAGTTGCGCTCAACCCGGGGCTAGGCGGCGTGGGCAGTAATAAGCATTTCCATTACTGCCCATGAACAGGCTCAATCAAACCGAGCCTGCAGTATTTTCATATTTGTCGTGTTCGGTGGCTTTCAAAGTTCCCTTTTCATCTATTCCGATACTCAGCAGCACGCTTCTGGTAAATACAGACATTTTATTATGATTAACTAAAACAGTATGAGGCGCTGTAATATATAAGAAACGACTTTCGGATTTTTCCTTTTAATTGTTAATGTTTACATATCGTATGGGGATAGTTTGACTTCTTGGAAATTTCAATTCTCTTCGCATCACCATCTAAAGCATCTCGGAATATTGACGTAACTCTTGACTAGATTTGATAAAGTGGGCAATGAGTTTCTGCGTTGGTAAAGTTGCATTTTATGACGCAACTGTAAATGACTACTAAGTTAAATATGGCTTCAATGTTTCTACTGAATGTGTCGATTGTTTTGTTCAAACTATTGACGTCTGGATCGTCTGGACTAAACATCAATGAAACGTCAACAGGTTATTGCACTATTGTTGCAAATAGTTTTTTGAAATGTATCAATATCATTCCGACTAATCTGTCTTGGGGATATCCAGTGTTCTGTTATTAAATCCAAATGTTACTCAATCAAATAACTATAAATTGTTTAATGGCACTAATTGGGGAAATATAACTTATCTGGAAATGGTAAACCAAAACACGGATCCTCAGAAATATTTATGGTTTGTGATAACTTTTGAAACATTAAATCCTTTGACCATGTTGACAGAATTACACATACACATGAAGTACGACTATATTTATATTGATAGAAATGCCTTTGTTGGCCTTAACCATCTGGAAACTTTAAATCTGAATGGTTGTACACAGGTTGGAATGAGTAATTTAGGCGATGCTATATCTGATGAAAACACTTTACCTAATTTAAAACACTTACATATATCTGGTATCAACGCGGTTCTCCAGGTTTTAAAGATTAATATTTCATTTGATTTTTTAAAAGCTATTCTACATAAAAGATTGCGCAGTCTTGAAATAAGTAGCCTAGACTTAGTGTTCAACTGTCGTGCTACTCTATTTACTAGTAACTGTGTTACTAAAATGTTAAAATCTGACGCTTGTTTGCTAGAATTTTTAAATGTATCAAGAACAAATGTATTATTCTTGACGGATTTGGCAGGGTCGTGCACAAACTTGACTAATTTGGACGTAAGTTATACGCGTGCAACATTTAAGTTTACGAGTATGTTGGTTCTAAATATGACGGGGATTCGCAATTTGAAAATTCTTAATATCTCAGGTTCGCTGCTACCATGGACTGAAAGTGAAACCGTTTTAAAAACAATAACGGATAATGAATATTTAACTCTTGATACTATCGTTTTGCCTGCATATTTAACGACAACTGTCATGATGAATTGTCAGACGTTGGAAGTTCTCGAATTAGCGGACAATGGCATTTCGTTTATTTCTTCTGAAGTTACAACTTGCCATTCAAATCTAACTTCAGTCAATTTAACCAAAAACAAACTGGGTCGTATGGCTTATGAACACTGTGTTAACTTTTCTACGCTTTTCAAACCCCTAGTCAAACTTACTACGATCAACTTATCAAGCAATAAACTGAGAAGTATCCCGTTAGCTTTATTCGAGTTCAATTTGAACCTGCAAGTAATTGATCTGTCTTCTAATATGCTTGACCAAGTTTTAAACATGTTTGGCAACCTTCATCACTTAGCCACTCTCAATTTTGCCAATAATAATATAAAAACTCTTGGAAGAACTTCGATGGAGTTTATTGAGTCTATGCCAAAAGGCTTTAGATTGAACATAAATAAAAACACAATAGATTGTTTAAAATGTGAGAATTATGACTTCTTAAAATGGATCGTATCGACAACAGCCGTCAATCAGGTCGGGCTGACATGTCTCGTGGCTCATGATATCAGGGATTCAATGTTAAATGGGTTCAATTCCGTACACGGAATGTGCGAAAAGGAGAATGCCATCCGATTGATTATCGACTGTTCGATAGTATTTGGTATAAGCATAGTCATTACTATTTCGACTTTCTGTGTAATCCGGAAGATGAGAAAGAAACAACAATATAAAAGACAGATAGAAGAAATAAAATTAAAAATACGCAATACCAACATGTTTGCGGTGTTTTTAATGTATTCCAGTTACGATATGGATTTTGTACATGACAATGTTTATAATAACCTCAACAACAAATTGAAAGGTGCCATAGGAACTGAACGAGATCTAGTTTGTGAAGGTGACAAACATTTTAGACCCGGAAAACCCATTCCTGATGAGGTTTCAGAACTTCTCGACAATTCTGCAGTGGTTGTTGCGGTTATATCCAACCGTTATTTCCAAAAGTGTACATTGCCGCAACGAATTCTATCAAGCATTCTTAAAAGAAAAACCTATTGTCCTTATGTTGAAAGGCAACATAGACCTTGAAAACATGACAGGTTGCCTGAAAGATTTATTTGAAAAGAATACGCGGATATAATTGTGGACATTTCAAGATGGCAATTATAACTTAAAGACAACCTGGGAAAATGTGTGCGAGTCCATTGTAAGTTTAATCGATGTGAGGTGTTTACGTTGTTTCCAAAAATATTGCGAGAAAAAAAAGATTGTTATTATTGTTTTTTTTGTTTAAACTGTTTTTAGTTTACATGTATTACATTGGTTCTTGTACTAAACTGATTTTGGTAAAGAAGACATAATAATAATTTATTGTGTATAATTTTATGTTTGGTTAATAAAATCTCTTTTTGAAATTAAGATAAAATATTATACCACCGCCAACTTGATTGGTACATGTAATTGTGTAATAGCAAGTTATGCTAGATTAGCGTTATTGTATAGACTACAAATTTATCATCAGAAATAGTATCACAAAATACTATCAATCGCATCTGGTCTTTATAATTATAAAACTCTTTCAATCCGTTAAACGATGTTGGAGATCTATGGATAAGATAATTACTGTATCAGTTGCTGTGATTAAATTTCGTCAAATAAGTAACATAAAAAAGGACTAACAAATCAGTAAACACTTACCACAGAAAACGGGTTCATTTTCACAAGAGATTTTGAAGGATTTTTTAAAGAAAAAAGGCGTTGATTTTTGTCAAATTAAATATATTTTACGTATGAAAATGAACGATTTAAGGATAGTTCGCTCTTTCTCACAATTATAAACTTTGGCGTACAAGTAATTATGATAAATATAAATAGAACACTTATTATTACATGAAATCATCATCATCATCATCATCATCATCATCATCATCATCATCATCATCATCATCATCATCATCATCATCATCATCAACATCATCAACAACTACAACAAGAAATCTAAATAACGATTAAGTCAGCTTCAGAAGAAAAGTCTCCATCTACAAAATCTAAAATAAAAATAAAAACAACAATACAAACAACATCAAACATCAACATCTTAAGATAATGCTCAACTAATTTCTATTCCAAAGAAGGCTTATGCTTGAAATGTTTATCATTCTGCTAACGTGAATATAAAGAGTATTTGTTGTTGTTGTTTTTTAACTAAGATTGCCAAGAGCATGTTCCAGGTTCATCCACAACATACTTTGTTTTAAATTTTAATTTGTATTTTGTTGTTACTGCTGCTGTTGTTGCTGCTAAAGATGATAATGAGGGTGATGATTAGGATGATGATGAATGTCATCATTGCCATCATTTATGATAAAATACGAACAAACAGACAAACGATTTAAAATGAAAAAACTTCCCTTGATTATTATCAATCAATCGATAGAAATTATAAACGCCATGTTCTTGTATGCCTTTTAAAGATCATGTGAAGTAAGAGTTTAAATATGATTTTTGTAGGGTAAACGTGTTGTAAGGAACTGACGAGAGATTAAAAAATTTCCGAACCGAATTGTAAAATAAGAGCCATAGGTTAAAAACATTAAGTACCGAACAAAACTAAGTTTATTTTTATATAAAATGAATGTTAAAAACAAATTAATCTAAAACTTGTAGAAATGAAGACAAAAAAGTTATGGAATCATGTTCTAACTTTTTAAGAGTATTTAATATTTGTAACGTAAATAGGAGATATCAGAGTTTGTTCACTCCTCATAGAATAATATTTTAGTACTTGAGGTATGATTAGGTTCTTATTTATAAAATGGTATCGTGAAAAGATGTGACTAAGATGTGAAAAGACCTCGCCAGTGAACAAATCTGATTATTATCAATCAGTCGATTGAAATTATAAACGCTAATAAATGTCATATTCGTGCTTTCTTATTTTATGTCGAAGATGAAAGCAAAACTAATTAATAAAAACGCATACAAAAACGTTGATCAAAATATAATATTCGCATGATATTTCCCGAGGCATAAGATATCGTATGCTTAGAGTCCAGTGACTATACGAACGTTTGACAATCTTCACAAATTTAGTAAGCCATATTTTGCTGAACACTTCCACTTTATATAATATGTATTACTAATTACAAACCAGTCAGACTTTAAAGCTAATGATATTTATGTATTGATCAATGTAATGATGTTCCGTTGGATTAATAAATTACTCGATTTTAGGCGAATATCAGCATAGTGCGTGTCCTGCAATAACTGTTACCGGAATCGCTAATTAAATCAGTGGTTGGCGACACGTGCTCGTAGTTAAAGAACCTCGTGATTTATGACTAGATTACATAATCTAATTATCAATGCACAGATCTTATCAGCTGGGGCGTGATAATGGTCCTTCTGAAGATCAATTGTACACTCAGTAAGAGGTTAATATGATTGTATTTTGTAGGGTAAACGCGTTGTAACTCACATTACATAATGTCTCTTTTTGTTTGGTTGATAAATTTGAGAATAACCTGCAATGAAAACAAAATAATTCACGAGACCAGGTTGTTCCATGCACGTGGACGGGTTGTTCTCCAAAAAGAAATACCCGTCCGCGTGCAAGGAACAACCTAGTCTCGTGCTTATATTTAAAAGTATTGCAACAATACAAAAAAGACACACAACATTTTTTTTACATTTTAAGCACTAGAACAAATGAGGTAAATTAAAACACCAGATCATTTTATGTTATTTTCTTGTTATAGCCCAATTTTGATAACACTAACAGTACCATATATATTCAATTTGATCAAAATGTTCGTTTAACATGCATTTCTTTTATTAGCTTATTGTCATTATGTATAGTCAGGTTTCAATAACTTACCGTATAAATCGTAGAATAATGTACATGTAGATACATTTCTGACAATATTCCAATTTCTGAAGAAAAGCCGATATTTTAAGCTCCTTTTCAACTATCGTTTAGTCTTATTCAAATGTCATGTATATATTGAAGTGAATTCGAAGTTGTAAAAAACATTGTGTCTTGTTAATTTTTTAGCACTTGTGTGTTCGCTTTATAGAGGAGAAAACTTGAAATCTGACGCTTGGCTTTTTTTCTCAGTTGTATTGTTTGTGTAAAATTACACACATGTTCACAATTTACAGTAACAGTTTTGTGTGTTTGTGTTCAAACTTTCAGGTAACCATGAGCAGTCATTTCATAGACGTTCGTATAAAAATAGACTGCACAGGAAGTAATAGCTTGTTGGAAATTGACGCCGTCAAACTTTTGGGAACAAAATAACGTTCCTGTGTTTAAAGCTACAGTCGTGCATTTACATATTATGTGGAAATAAATATGAACCATATAGACTAATATTTTTATTAGGTTACAATAGCTGAAATGTATTCACATTGCACTTTCTATTTTCTTTTTAAACAATTCATTTGAAACAAATGCAATGTAAGGATCGAATAAATATTTAAACATAAAAATAGCGACATGAATAAAATTTATCACAGAATTCAGTATGAATGATACTTTATATTTTTCTGCGTGATATTTTGTATTTTGATAGATGTAAATCTGCAAGGAACATTTTTCTGAACCACAAATCTACCATCAGTATCGCATGATTTGTTATTTGTTTTTGTTAAGACACTGTAAATTTTTATGCGTTCTAAAACGAAAACATTAAGGCACGAATTCATTTATTCATACATCATACTTACACTGAATTCCTACAATGTTTATTACGGAACAAAATATCTTTACAAATTTATTCATTATGCTTTTCTTTATCGTTGACGTAATGTAACTAAAATGACACATACACGCACAAGCACTCACGCACAATAAAAGATAAGGTACAGTTTAATGAATGTAACTTTTCAAAATCCGTTGGTAGTTCGTCAATTTGGTGATCAACCGACAATAATCGGGCTTTAGGGGTTGTCAAGTGCTGTGCAGTTCTGGTTGCAGAAGTCTCCATGGCAACAGCTGCGACAGACTGGCACTGCACTTGTTTCTGCAGAACGGGATTCCAAAGCACATTGCTACATAAATAGAGAAAAAAATCAATGAAAGCCAATGCGGACGCCCGTGTATCAGGCACCATCACCATCGATCAATACCGAATAGTTTATATTAAATATTAATGTCTAGTAACTGATTTCGAATTTGTAAATTATAATATGAGGGCAAGTTATCCGTTAAGCACGGTAAAAAATATCAAAAGCAGAAAGTGATTACAAAATCGAAAATGAAAATTAAGAAAGAAACAAAGTCATCATTGATTTTAGGAATTTCATTTCCGATGACTGTTTAACCCCGTAAATTAGACCACCTAACGAGGTGTTCGTGTGCATATGAATGAGCAACGATGTTTTGGTCAAAATAAAATACTGGTCTTAAAATGTTATCAAAAAACCAGTGTGAAAGAATATTATTATACATGTAAAATTATAGACTCATTTTTGGAAAAAAAGGTAAAGCTTTTTTTCTAGTTAAACATGAAACATTTTGCGTATAACATCTAGATCTATTTACATGATCTGTCTGACAGCCAAGATTTAACAAAGATTCGGCTCCCCATTTGACCTCCTCTGCATAGCATAACTACAACAAACATACACAAGATATATTCTATTGAATAACATAAATATTAGCTAGTGGCATTGACACAGTAATTATAATATGAAAGTCATTATAAGTGTTAAGTTCTTCATAATTGTTTTTGTTTACTTGCAATTAACTTTTAATTTGGATTGTAACTTCAATGTTTGATTCTAAAGATTTTTGTTAATGATCTCAATTTTTTGTGAAAAAAAAGAAGTCGACAAAAGGCGCTTCATGCAAAAAACGCCAAGTATTTTCAAAAGTGGCTATCAGGTAAAGAATTTAAAAAACAGTGTAAGGAAAGTGAAAGCCTTCAAGGCATGTAAATTATCGGGGAGGCTGTGTTTTGTGAGTGTTGCGATATCCATATTTCGCTTTTTAAATTTGGTACACTAGGATTTAGCATATTAATCACACAAATCGATTTAAGCTAGTGCATTCTTGTACCTCATTAGATGCACATAGTGTAACTTGGTCGCATTCTGACGGATGTTTTACGTGAGCACAGTCTAGGCAAATTGGTCCTCTTGACGCCGCTGGTGGGAATCCTGCAAAAATGTGTGTGATGTTTACTTTTAATTTCATCACACAATTTGAAAGATACAAACAGGAGATCCTTAAATTATACTTTTTAAATCATAAACAAAATAAGATATTTTGATTATTTGTTGGTTTCTAACATTACTCTGTATATAAATTTATTAAATAACCATAAAACATAGTAGTATTTGCTGTATTTAGTTTACGAAATATTAATATACATGTATATCTTTTCTGGAAAATCTTTCGCTATGTTAATAATTTGATAGTTAAGACCTCACCCTTTTTCTCACACACCCTTTGCCTTTCAGTGATATTTTCCTGTATAGAGAGTAAAACAATTCACCTGCGTCTCCACAGCCTTGCGAATTACAGAAGCTGACGTCACAGCAGCTAAGACATGTAGCCTGTTGTGGCACGTCGGTCTGGTTGTGTTGCGAGCATATCTGTTATTAAACATAATAATTACAAATTTTTAGCCATAGTTAGTAGTTATGCAACCATCATTTGTGTAACAAAAACGATCCTGTTTTAGTATAATAAAGACCCGATCAATTGTTCAATGTGTGTTGCTTTCCCTGTTATGCACATGTAACTTTCATCACCTTTTTTAAAAAAAAGAATATCTCAAAATCACCCTCATTTAGCAACTGGTTACTACTTTTTCGCATTGAAAACCATTTGCCTAACTCCTCCAATCAAAATAGTTTTAATTAATCAACTGACTCATAAAAAATAAATTTATTGACAATCAATCTACTTTTCTTTAAGTGCTTTCGATTCTGGTTTTCTTATTATTGGCTACATCTCAATAGTCTATCATTTATATGATGATGAAATGACCTGTATTCAAAACACGATTAATATCTCATTGCCGATAATGGAGGAAACGCAAACATTCGTCTTCTTTTTCAGAACAGTTTTGATAGATTTTAACATAAATTTTACTGCTGTTAGTTTAACAACTGTTAAAAGTTGGCTGATGATTCAGATATTGGTGTTCATTTTAAAGATATGATATTTTTCTTCGGTGACACAGCTTTTTCAATATATATGATATTGCTGAATTGCACTTAACTCACGTTTCTTACTTGTCTATAGAGTCTTCGAAATATATTTCGAATCAAAATAAGATAATTACTTGTTTGACCTTACACCCGGATCGGAAGCGGACGTGTCCTTCAGGTGTTGTGAAGCGTTCCAGAAAACAAACCTGTTAAGAATTTTAAAGCATATGTTAACACAACAATTTTATATAAACGCATACGTTTATCATTTACTTTTTACATATGATATAAACAAGAACGCGTAAACCACTGTATCTGATTATTTGTTAAAGACAAAAACTTGATTGGAGTGGTTGTCGGTGAGGACCTCTTCTCCTGCTTCCACAGAAAGCTCATTTAAGGTTATGGCTTGTGGACATGACAATTGCCAAATTAGAAATTAAAAGTTCACGATCGATGTAGTTAGAATATTGTTTAAAATAGATGAAAAGGGAATAGATTGGTTAAATGTAGATCAGGCTGCGTGTTTACATGAACTCTGAGAGATACATTCATGGTTCTTCGACGCCACACTGAGTCCTATTAGGCTGAAAACTTGTGCAAAGTAAGGTTAAAATCTGAGATAACTAAGATATATTCTGGAAACCAGATTTCTGACAGAAGAACTAACGATGCGATCGCTCGTTGTAACAGATACCCTGAGACCAGGAGCATAAAAATGCAAATCGATATTTTATGCGTCAGGTATTTCGTACATAACAACCTTCATAAACGTCACTGCTATTTTTTAAAATATATTTTGTGCTCTGTGATTTAAAGAGAGCACATATTATAAGTCGAACTTATTTATGAACAACAACATAAGACTTTAAATTTGTATGTGACGGCTGCCGAAAGTACGTAAATTCTGGTTTGTTTTGTTACTATTCGTGTTACCATTGGTCATGACTTCCATTCAGTTTCGTTATGTAGATAAAAGAACAACTCTGAGAAATAATATTTGCTATATTTCGTCTATTATCCAGACTTAGAAGGCAAATGATAACAGCAATGAAGTATTACATCATGGCGTCACGACGACGACGGCACATTATACGGCATGCATAGTATTACTTATATAAGAAGTCCTATATAATGATTATTGCAGTGTTCTGCAATGAATGTACATTAAATTGCATGCATTACAAGATTGGTATCAAAAACAATGTTGATATGAATTAATACTTTCGCTGCCGATTCTCAGCGGCAACAGAGATCTAGGAACCCAATCAAATCTTGACCAATATTTTTTTTTCAAAATGTGTTCTGTTATATTAAAAGGGGATTCTCTCTTATATTTGCGCAAGTAACGTTTGGATATACGAGTGACCAGTTTTCAAAATACACACGAGTATCATATATTGCGTTAATGTAATATATAATTGTTTTATCCTTGATTACAATATTTAACGAATTCTGCTCAGTTGTGACCAGTATTCTGTTTAAATTCAGTCAGACAATTCAGTTTGGTGAAACGAATATTACCTCGTTACTTTGACACGATTCAACAGTGTCACAAAATGCAAGAGAAGACGTGTCTTCGCAACGAAAGCACATTAGGTTTCCTAGCGGCAAAGGCAATGTTGGAAGTGCTGAAAAAAATAACAAAGAATTATAGATTAAACTAGATATTCTTAAGCGACATTATTAAAAAATATAGAACTGTGACGACGAAATTAATAATGTCATGTTTAATGATGAAACACACAGCGAAAAAAAACTTTTGTCATGATAGTTTCAAGATAGGGATAGGACTTTTGCCTAATGTCGGTAAAATTATAATAGGTCTAATTACATTTCTGTTCAGTTCTTTGCACCCTTTAATCTGATTTAGATTTGAAATGGCCATAACAAATAAAATGATGGTACTACTAGGCCGATAGTGTCTTTTTCTTTCGGTGCATACTTTTTTATATTGATATTGTTATTCGTAAAAAATATATTGTCTCTCCCGCCTCTCTCTCTCCCTCTCTCTCTCTCTCTCTCTCTCTCTCTCTCTCTCTCTCTCTCTCTCTCTCTCTCTCTCTCTCTCTCTCTGAATACATGTCTCATTTATACCTTCTTAGCAAATGCTGTGACAATTTAGCACTAGGGCGGTTAAATAATCCAAACCATTATTTACTGTAAAATTGTAAAATCTATCTAGTAATTCCATGCCTGTGAATACCATGTTCACAGGAAGGTCCTGTAAAAGCAACTGGACACATGCACGAGAACTGAGTTTTATTGTCCATGCATGTTCTACCATTCATACAAGGGTTTGATGCACACTGGTCCGTCTCTACATAGACTCATATTAGAAACGAAAATAATATACAAATAAAAATACTCTTCTGTTGAAATAGAGTAAAAAACAACAACTTTTCGGCATTAAGGTACGCCTGCATATATATCGACTTGTGTAGTCCCAAATCAAATGCCTGCCCATCTTAACGCTTAATGGGGCCATTTAAGGAGATATATTTCCAGCAATTAATCATTAACGCTCCTAAAGCGTCTCAGAGAAATCTTAACGATTGTATTTTGATATATTTAATAAAATTGTTAAAGTGTAAAAATTCATTTTTTTGCAATGTTTCGCTTATTTTCTGTTTGTAAACTTTTAAATAAACACAAACGAAGTAAATTTCAATACCATAAACATGTACTATTTGAGTTATACACCTGACGGTTTGGTATTTATGTTTTATTCAACATAAACATGCATGCGAAATATAACTGTTGTTCAGAGTTTCTTAGCATCGAATAAAATTCAATACAACAAATTACAATAATATTATTTGAAAAAAACGTAGCTGTTCGTATATGCATATTTCAATTTTGTACCTATTTTAAAGTAGCTTAATATTTACAAACTGCTTTCAGAAAAATGTCTTTCATGTGTATTTTTGCTACACAGTTGGAAATTATGATGCAACTACACTACGACGAGAAAAACGAACCTTCAGTATCGCTAGTATTTTTCTTATAAGTTCCTTTGTTACAATGTAATAATGCCATTAATGATACTGTCACGTGGGAGATTCAATGTAAGTGCGCATGCACAAACATTAGTAACACAAATAATGGTTGCAGATCATACTACAATTAGCAAACCAATCTTTTACATGATTTGTACAGGAAATATTTAAGAAAAATGCTGAAAGAACACCATGAATTGATGATTGAAAATTATTAATCAATGTTGGGGTTTCCTGATGAAAATATAATTCACAATAGAAAAAGTAGCTTAGTGAATGTTTATCGCAGATTTGGTTCAAATAAAATAGAAAATCTAAACTCATTGTCCGGTAAACACACACTGATATTCTCAATTGTACCGAAGATTTTGCGATATTTCACATATTTAGGCTTTGTAAAGGCTGTTGAAACAGCCAAATTGACGTTGAAGCGAAAGACGGCACGCTTCAAGGTAGACATAGTAGAGGCAATATCATTTATACAATACAACACATACAATTTAGACTCTGCTGATGAGACTAGTTCAATCCTATTCATTTCTTACCTGTTAAAGGAAATGAAAATCCTAGATAATATCCAAATCCGTAATATTCTTTCAATCCATAGTATAAGACAGAAAAACGGACATCTGATGATCTGTGTACCAATGTATAGTTGTCTTCGGGCAAGTCAACTGTAACAACACTGAAATGACAGTTTACAACTAGTTGTTGTTTTTTTGTTTTATTCTGACTTTTATTTATTACTGTACAGGATTTAAGTAAACGGTAGTTAAATTGAACTGATTATATCAAGTAAATATATTTCAAACCTTCAATGACGCATGACACTTCACAATCCATTTCTCTGGAAAGATTATAATGGGCATCAAATACTCTGAACATATTTGCCTGAAAAACCTC